>WBNH01006346.1:40847-57561 GCA_013401255.1 Urocolius indicus | reverse complement strand
CGACCGCCTCCCCGGCCCTGCCCCTCGGCACAGGCGCCGTGTGCGGCCCCGCCCGGCCGGCCCGGAGCAGCCCCCGGCTCAGCGCCCCCCGCCGCCCGCCCGGCTGCGGGGCACCGGCGGTGGATCCGCTGGGGTGGAGGCCAGAGCCCTTGGGATGGGCGGGGGAGGCGAGAGAGGCTCCCCGAGCATCATCCTGGAGCGGGAGCTGTGGGGATCCCACAGGGATCCTGACCCAGCGTCCCACGCATCATCCTGGAGCGGGAGCTGTGGGGATCCCACAGGGATCCTGACCCAGCGTCCCACGCATCATCCTGGAGCGGGAGCTGTGGGGATCCCACAGGGATCCTGACCCAGCGTCCCACGCATCATCCTGGAGCGGGAGCTGTGGGGATCCCACAGGGATCCTGACCCAGCGTCCCACGCATCATCCTGGAGCGGGAGCTGTGGGGATCCCACAGGGATCCTGACCCAGCGTCCCACGCATCATCCTGGAGCGGGAGCTGTGGGGATCCCACAGGGATCCTGACCCAGCGTCCCACGCATCATCCTGGAGCGGGAGCTGTGGGGATCCCACAGGGATCCTGACCCAGCGTCCCACGCATCATCCTGGAGCGGGAGCTGTGGGGATCCCACAGGGATCCTGACCCAGCGTCCCACGCATCATCCTGGAGCGGGAGCTGTGGGGATCCCACAGGGATCCTGACCCAGCGTCCCACGCATCATCCTGGAGCGGGAGCTGTGGGGATCCCACAGGGATCCTGACCCAGCGTCCCACGCATCATCCTGGAGCGGGAGCTGTGGGGATCCCACAGGGATCCTGACCCAGCGTCCCACGCATCATCCTGGAGCGGGAGCTGTGGGGATCCCACAGGGATCCTGACCCAGCGTCCCACGCATCATCCTGGAGCGGGAGCTGTGGGGATCCCACAGGGATCCTGACCCAGCGTCCCACGCATCATCCTGGAGCGGGAGCTGTGGGGATCCCACAGGGATCCTGACCCAGCGTCCCACGCATCATCCTGGAGCGGGAGCTGTGGGGATCCCACAGGGATCCTGACCTAGCGTCCCAAGCTGGGACTCGGAGCTCAGAATTTCAGCACAGCTGACCCAACCGAGAGTGTGGGTGTGTGGATCCAGGGATGGGGAACCCCACGCATAACCCCAGGGGAGGGACCCCAGCCCAGCACCCTGCACAAAGACCTCAGGACAGGTTCCTGGCTCAGAGGCCAGGACTGGGACTCCAGCCCAGCCCCTCAGACCAAGATGGGAAGGCATCAGCATACTGGTACCCCAACCTGGGACAGGCACCCAGTATCCGTGTCTGGTGGCAGTCCATCAGCCACCCTCACAGAGACCCAGCACGGCTGATGCTGAGCCTGCGTAGCCAGAAGGGCACCATTCACATCTCTGTGTGGTCGGGTGCCTGCTGCCAAAGCCCCAGAGCTGCCCTGCCTCTGCACACAGTGCATAGGCACAGCAATGAGGAGCACTCCAGATGCTGCTGGTGCATTCGTGCAACACGTGCTCTGGTGCCAGAGGGAAAGAAAGCACAGATGCTCTCAGGTGGTTTTTTTTCCCACCTTGCTAATTAAACCAACCAGAAATAGGTCAGTCTAATTCCATCCAAAGCCTATAATGACTGCTCAACAAAGCAAAGACTTCTTTTTTCTCTGTCCACACCAAGTCTCCATGTGTGTTTCATCTACGAGAGTGCTTCAGCTCCAAACACTGCAGCCCCAAACCCTGCACGTTTTACAAGACCCAAACCCTCGGGTCTTACAGAAGAAACACATCGAGTACAACTCGCTGACCTCCTGCTTTCATTGTGGTTTCTTCCATTTCCTCCCCGTTTCTGCATCTCCAATTGCCAGCCTGTCCCCTTTGAAAACCTATTTCTGTTGCGGTGTCACCCACAGCGAGCTGAGAAGAAGAAAGCCTTGGTGTGACAGCAGCCTGCTCTTGAGCAAGAACCCTTGCAAAATAAAGGACACTGCACCAAATTAATACCCTACAGTGATGTCAGACAGCCATCCATGACAGATGTTTGTGCTGGTTGTACAGTGCGGGACTGGAACCTTTCTGGGAACTACCAGGTAAGATCAATTCCCCTCACCTAATAAACTCAATGATGTGTCTTGGAAGAAATGCTTTTTTGTGGGTTTTATTGCTCTTGTGATGGTGCAATTCCCACACAGAGGTCAGCACCGATGAACTCCTGTGATGTCAGGAGCAACAAACACCACAAGGAAAGTGTCACCGTGATTTACGGTATGAAACGGAATTTAATCTCAATAGAAACTAGAGAAGAAATGGAAGCCAGGGACAGGGAAGAAGAGCAGGAGCTCTCCTTTCAGTTGCCCACAGGCAGAACACAGAAGTATTTAGGTGTATGTTTGTGGAGAGGGGAGGAGAAGAATTAAAGAAAGCGAAAGGAAGTAAAGTCCAAGGTGGGACAGATGGGAAGTGGGTAAAGCCAGGGAAGGAATTAAGCACAGTAACCAGCGTAAGAACTTGCCAAAAGCTGTCTGGAAAGTGAGAAGAACTTGTGAGGGTGAGGCTACAACGCCTTGGAGAGCTGCAAAACACCAAGCAAGGGCTACACATGCAGCATCAGCTCGGGTACAGCTCATGGTAACAGTTTCCCCGTAGCTTCATGTGTGCTACCAGCCAGGGATGAGGATGGAGATCCCCAAAGGGGCTCCTCAAAGGCTGACCCTGCGTGAGGAGTGGAGGTGTGTGTCCCCTTCCATGCAGACACTGGGCAGACCCAGGGCTGGAAGCCTCACAAAGCCAGCTCAAAGCTGCCTTCCTCTGGGAAATGGGACCCATGATCCACCTCAGTTCTTCCCAAGTTTTTCTCCCTCTTCCTACAAATCTAATCATCAGGTCCTGAAACACAGCACACAGATGTTCAAGGCCACTCCTTTCCAAGAGAGGGAGATGTGGTGAATCCATGAGCAGGAACAGGATTGCTCTCAATGTGCTGCAAATCAGCAGTAAAAAACGCTCCTGATTCGAGGGAAAGCCACTGTGGCCTATGAATTACAGGAAAAGGCAGAGCTAGCATGGATAAAATGCTGTAAAAAAAGAGAAGGGTTGGGGCTGAGGAGCTGTCAGTTGGCTCCTTTCCATAAAAGAAGTTAGTCATCAGAACTGAAAACTCTCTGCAACTTCAGCACACATGGGAACGATGAAGCGGAGCAGCACACTCTCCTCTCAGCTCTCCTCTGCCCCTAGTTCTCCTCTGGCATGTTCCCACCTCCCTGCACCTCCAGATCAATGACCTTCCTGAGGTGAGCAGAGAGCTTGGGAAAGGGGCAGGGGAAGGAAGGGATATCCTCTTGGTGCCAGGGTTTAACGCAGAGAGGAGGCACGTTCAGAGTTGACACCGCTGCCACAGTGATCACATCACCAGCTGTAAGGTCGAGGTGTCTGGCTGTAAAGAGAGGGTAGAGCCTGGGGATGCTGTGGTGCTCCCCCAGCCTCACTAAGCACATCTAACTGCCTCACTTTCTTCCATTCATTCCACCAAACTCACTTTCCAAAGCGTTGGGTGGGCAAATGCTCCTTTTCCAGCTGCTGCCCCCTCCCCTGTTCTCACACAAAGCAAACACTGTTTAGATTACAGGAAAAAAAGAAGGTGGTAAATTAGGGGGAAATCCTGAAGAGTGTGGTTTACATCTTCCATCTGAATTACAACCCTGCCTAGAGTATGTTCTGAATCTGGTTGGCAGAGAAAGGTCACACTGCATAATTGAAGTGCCTTCCCCTACTAATAAAGCTCTTATTCTCAATAAATAGATGATATGACGTGTTATGGCTACCATATATTAACAGGCATGGCATTTTTTTTCTCATGTAACACTCTATCCAAGCATAAACACATTTTTAAGCAACATGTTTTCTATTCTACTGTAGGAAATATTCCGAGGGCTCTCCAAGGTCCGAAGGGACTGCATGAGGTGTGTGCTCCATCTCCGGGCTCCCATCCCACTCCCTCTGCTGAGATGAGCACCTGGACTATCCCAGCCAGAGCCCACTTCTCAAGCCCACACAGCTCAGATTCATAAGCAGATTAACAGAACAGAAATCCTCTTTTTTAACCAATGGGAAAGCCCAAGCCCTTGAAGCAGTGAGCTTCAGAGTAGATGTACAGAATAGATGTCATCCATTTCACAGCAGCACACAGTCTCAAGGGCTGGAAGGGACCTCAAAAGCTCAGCCAGTGCCACCTCCCTACCAGAGCAGGATCATCTAGAGCAGGGCACACAGGAACTCATCCAGCTGGGTTGGAATGTCTCCAGAGAAGGAGCCTCCACAGCCCATCTGGGCAGCCCTTTCCAGTGCTCCCTCATCTCAACAGAGAAGAAATTCTTCCTTGTGTTCCTTTGGAACCTGTTCTGCTCCAGCTTGTCCCCGTTGCCCCTTGTCCTGTCATTGGCCATCACTGAGCACAGCCTGGCTCCATCCTCCTGACACACAACCTTGATGGATTTGTAAACATTCATGAGGTCACCCCTCAGGCTCCTCTTCTCCAAGCTGCAGAGCCCCAGCTCCCTCAGCCTTTCATCACAAGGGAGATGCTCCACTCCAGCATCTCTGTGTCCCTGCACTGAACTCTCTCCAGCAGCTCCCTGTCCTTGTAAAACTGAGGGGCCCAGAACTGGACACAATATTCCAGATGAGGTCTCACGAGGGCAGAACAGAGGGGGAGCAGAACCTCTCTCCATCTACTGCCCACAGCTCTTCTCATCCAGCCCAGGGTGCCATTGGCCTTCTTGCCCACGAGGGCACGTTGCTGGCTCATGCTCATCCTGCTGCCCACCAGCACCCCCAGCTCCCTTTCCCCTGTGCTACTCTCTAACAGTTCATTCCCCAGCCTGTGCTGGTACCTGGGGTTGTCCTTTCTCAAGTGCAAGAGGAAGAAAGAAGCTTAATACCAAAAGTATAAAGTTTCTTCCACGTAAGAGACTCTGCCCTATAGAGGAAAGAGGGACTATCTTGAATTACAACCACTTCTCTCTTTTTCCATCAGTTTTGGTCTTGCATTTTTCCACAGTGATGAGTCCACTCTAATACTTACAGAATGTACCCTCTGCAATACATATCCTTTATTAGAGTAATAGTTAAAGAAGTGAACTTCTTCCCAAACGCTCCAGAAACTTTAATTATGAACGTTCCAGTACTTCAACTGATACTTTAAAAACTACCCAGACACTGGAAAATGAGAATACTTCATACATTCAAGGTAACAGACTCACGGTGGAAAAAATGTCCCTGGGCAAGCAGCAGCATTTATCTCTGTCACAGTATTTCCAGCACCGATGCATTTTCCCCAAATGATGCACAAACTCCTTCCGCAGCTCTTTGGGTTTATTTTCCTCGTCATTCTTTTCTGGTCCCAACCTTTCCTCTCGGCTGAATCACCTCGAAGATGCCCCCCTTCAAGGGACAAAAGCAAAAGCCAAGTGTCGGGCGGCTGGTGCCTGTGAGCTGGATCAACACCGCCATCCCCCGGCCCGGCCCCGCAGCGCAACCCCGCACCGCGCCGGGCGCGGGCCCCGGGCCGAGGGCTTGGGAGAGGCTGGGAGAGGGTGCAAGACCCCTTTCTCCTTTTTCCCACACAGCTCCAGCCTCCAGTTCCCATCGGCCAGGGGGCACCGAGGCATTCGAGCTTTGCACAGTAGAAGGAAAGGGGATGTATTTGAAAGCTGCTCCTGCCAGACCACCGACAACAGACTGTGGAAACAATCTAGGATGTGTATTTAAAAAGCAAGTGTGAAGATGGGATATACCCCAGAAGCAGAATCACTAAGGAGGTGCCAATGACACTACCTGAGAAGCTGCAGGCCGAATTTGCAGGGAACATTATTGTATCCCAAGCTGGAGAGGGGAAAGATTGAGGTTTGGTGACCTTAAAGCTCATCAAGCCCAACTGTTAACCCATCACTGCCACAGTCACCACTAAACCCTGTCCCTCAGCCACACAGCTCTGGAATGCCTCTGGGGATAGTGACTCCACTACTGCCCTGAGCAGACTGTGCCAGGGCTTGACAACATTTTTAGGGAAATAAATTTTCCCCAATCTCCAATCTAAACCTCTCTTGGTTCAATTTGAGCCCCTTTCTTCGTGTCCCATCACTCATTACTTGGGAGAAGAAACCAACCCCCAGCTCCCTGCAGCCTCCTGTCAGGGAGTCAGAAAGTGCTCCTGTCTGCCCTCAGCCTCCTCTTCTCCAGCCTCAACACCCCCATTCATTCCCTCAGTCCCTCCCCAGCACCCTTGTGCTCCAGCCCCTTCCCCAGCTCTGAGCCCGGCTCTGGCCACGCTGCAGCCCCTCAGTGTCCCTGTGGCAGTGAGTGAGGGGCCCAGCATTGAACACAGCCCTGGAGCTGCAGCTCCCCAGGGCCCAGCACAGGGGAAAAATCCCTGCCCTGGTCCCACTGGCCACACCATCTCTTGTAAAACAGACCTTGCAGGCAGCCTGACACTCTCCATTTTAGCTCACACAGTTTGAAGGGGCAGATATTTCCCTATTTCCATTTTCTTTCCATTCTCTTAAATTCCACTTCAGGTTCTTTTCCTTGCCATCCCTCTGAAGCTGAGCTCAGCAAGCAGCACTCAGAAAGAACCTTGATTAGTAAACTATGGCAGACGCAGAGGGAGGAATGAAATTATTCATTTGTCAGTGGAAACCTTCCTCTCCCCACTGAAAGTGGTTTTTAGCAGGTTTGCACTTGGAAACACAAATGATCCCAGAGCAGCAGCTGCATACCTGCCAGCCCCTTGCAATAGGAATCTGCAATGAGGAGACCTGTTGCCCTGCAGCCATTGGTTGCTTGGTCAAAAGTGATGGAAGGTTTTTGAAGCTGCTGGCTGTGGCACTGGGAATATGGGCAGGGTGTGTGTGTGTGTCAGCCTTGGAAGCTCACACAAAACCAGCTCCGACGGCACAAGTGGGCCAGGTCACCACCCAGCCAGCAGCCCTGTGCTTTTCCTTTGTGGTTGCAGAGCTGTTCCAAAAGCTAAGCTTCCATTCCAAAAAGAGAGAAAAAGAAGAAAAAAACCCAAGAAACACACTAAGTCTTCAGCCCATCCAAGCCTAGAGTGGGTTTTTCTACAGGTGGCAATGATATGGCTTTAGTGTTCAGTGATAGTATGGGCTGTGCCCCACCTTTGGTGAACCTGATGCCTGAAAAGATGTCACTTTTTAGCCTATGTAGGGGCAAAAAATAGTGCAAAGGCTGGATCTGACCTGATGTAGAGATGTGTGTTGATGTGCAACCAGGCTTAAAGAAACACAGAGGTGGGAAGAGCCTCGTTGAGCACAGGAGGCAGAAAGGACAGTGTGAAGGCAGCCACTAACCTGGTAACACATGTGGGAGACTCTCACTCTGGACACCATCCTCACTCACAGAGCTCTCTGCATGCTAATGCTCTCTATTCATCTTCCTTGGGAAGAGAAAAAGACAAAAAACCCACCTCAGTCTAAATACCTGAGCTTAGTATCAGCACAGTCCAAGAAGGAAACCAGAGCAGGTAGAGAGTAACTGGCACAACAGCTGAGTGCCCGGAGTCCCGAGTCAGAACAGTGCAGCACTGTGTAACACACAGCAACTGGATTTGTTAGCACAAACCTTTCACACCTGCACACAGGCTCTGTTAGGACATCAGTCCTTAGAGATGGGGCTGCAATTATCATTTGCATTCACACTGATCTTTGATTACCACCAAGGTAATGCTGCAACACCCCCAAGCAGCTCTGCTTGACACATTCCCCCTTTGCCATCTTCCATGGTTCATTATCAAACTTCTCCAATGTAAGAAACATATTCTTTAATCAACTAAGTATGGAACATCCCTCTTCAAAGCTTTGCCTCATCTCACAAGGTTTTTGAAAGGCATAAACTCTAAGTTTGTTCACTAGCTTCTTCCAGATCAAGATATCCCCAAAACATCTGGATCAGTAGAGCAAGAGGCTTCTTGCATAACTGCTCTAAGTGGGGAGAAAAAATCTCCTGAAAGCTTTTAATGTGACCTTTCATAATTCAAGTTCTTGGGAATTCAAACCAAAGTAGGTACAACGGATTCATTAAATAGTTCTCTTTTACCTAATGCCTTCTGTACGCTTCACTCTCCAGCTATAAAACAAGTAACCACCTTTCCATACTTGTTTGCGGCCAAGGGAGAACGTTTCACTTGAAGGCAGAGGAAATTCCCTTCCCTCTGTTCATGCAGGTTGTGAGCTGAAAGAGAAGTTTTACAAGCTGAGGCTCTTCCTCCCACTCTGTTCACTAGCTTCAAAGTGTCTGATGAAGGAAAACCTAGGGACTTGAAGATTAAAATTAAAGAGGGGTCAGAGAAGGCTGAAGTTTCCAGAAACATGTAAATCACTTCAGTCTCACTGGATACATCTTATCAAATCTTAGAACTGGGCAAAATTCCATCTCCCCAGTCCCAGCTAGAAGCAAGCCTTGAGACACAGAGAAAGATTAGCATGTGCTCAGTTCAGACCTGCACTATTTGGTTCTTAAAATGTTTTGACTGAATTAAATCAAGCCATCCTTACCATTTCATCAACACAAAGAATCCTGCTTCTGTAAGACAACCAGCTCCCCTAGTTGCTTTCCTGAGGTGGTGAAGACACCACCTCAGGCTGTTGCTTGTTTCCCCAACAAAAGCGGAAAGTGTTCCCCAGAGGCACGAGGAAGATACCATCTTAGTCCTCTTTACTGATGAAGAACCTTCAGATCTTGGAAAATATCCTTCCCCACCTCTATTTTTGTTTCTTTTTTTGCCTTGTTAAAGATTAAAGCCTGAAGTTACAGAAGCTGGGCTATGTTACAACAATGGAAATTTACATTGATGTACCAAAACACACAGAAACCAGGAAATGAAAACTAGTTTCCATGGGCACATTAATAAGCTTCTCACTTCATCTCCTACATGCACTTGAATGCAGACTTCATGGGCCTAAAGTAGAAGTTCCTCCACCTTTCCATTCCATTAGCTGGCAACCTACTATGAACACAGTGCTGTTACATTCTGCAGTTGAGACAATAACGCCAGCTTGCCTGACACACAGAGCAGTGTCTACATACATAGAAATGGAGTATTCAAAGCTGGCACTCACACCTATTCCAAGCCTCAGACTTTAGAAACAAGTGTTCAAGCAGTCCTAGGCTCTGCCAGTGCAATCCTGCTATGTGCTTTAATGCCTGTGTATCAGCTCAGTAACAGTCACCAGACACAGGGACACTTGTCTTACACTGACAGGAATGATTTCCCTCTTTATGAAAGGCAGCCTGGACTTTACTCTTCTGTTGTGTTTTGTGCTGCAGTGTATCAGGGGGATGGGATGTTTGCAAAGCTCATTTTTTATGACCAGCTATAACTTCATTTTCTGTCCACACTGCTGGATAGATACCAGAAAGATGAAGCCCACACAGGCTTCTCTCCTCACAGTCCCTCACTTTCAAGTTCTACACATTTGCTAGCCAGAGGCTTTTTTCAGTACAAACCACCCTCAGCTTTTGTGCTGCCCAAGCTGTCAGCAGGGTAAGAACACAACTTGGCTGGGCTGTCCAAGGCAGCCATGCAATCTCTTTCCACTTCCAAACACTTTTAGAACAAAAGGCAGTACAAATAAGTTCATGTCCCCAAGGTGCAAGCCTGGAACTGCACTGCTAAAGCTACACAGAGTCCTGCTGTCCACAACATACAGATCTCAGCACGCTCTTTGAATCTCTTGCAGTGCCTGAGCTGACCATGCCTACCAATCTCCTCCTCAGACTGTACTTGTCAACAGTTATTTGTAAAGAAACCCACTCTGCTCTACTAAAGGCCTTTGTTAGATGTTTTCCCAATGTAGGTCCCCATACAGCTGGAGTGCTTACCAACCAGTAAGGCAGTCTATCCCATTTCAGCAGCACTTACTGGGAGTGGGGAAGTAAACGAGGAGTTTCACTTTTCAAACATGGGACAACTTGGTTTGGTCTTAACCTGAAGGAGGTTCTTCTAAAATCATGATCTGGAACACAGAACACCCAAATCAACCATAAGTGTTAAAAGCCAAAACAAGAACTCCTGAAGAAACCCTTTAGTTTAATGGAGGTTGTCAAAGGAAAATCATTTCATCTCTCATCTTGCTTTATACACATTTATTGCACTAGGATATATGCCTTCTGTGGAAAACAATGCTGTAGAAAACCACTAATGACTTGTTTGCAATTATATTTAATAATTAACAGTATATTGGTTTTACAAAGCAGTTGAAATAATAATAAAAAATAACAATAGCAAGAAACCCCCCCCATCTCCTGTCTAACATCAGTGATCCTCATTGGTTTGTTCACCATTTATAAGGACAACATCATGCCAGGGAGCTTGTCACAGAGACTTCTGCAGGAACTGGCCCTCAGTGCAAATCCATGGTGTTTGTCAGTTCATTTGAGTTTTGTTTTTTTTTCCTCTGAAAATGTCTCCTCTTACAATTCAAGGGATCTGCCAATGACAATATTCTTTCCCTATAAAGTACCTTCCAGCCAAGCGTGGTAGATCTGGTAACACGCATCTGAGGATGGTAAATACCCTCATTTTACAGAGGAAAACTGAGCATAGGTAACTAAATCTGCCTAAGGCTAGACTGTGCAGTAAAACCCAGATCTCTCGTTGGCTGAAGACTATGCTTCCTCTCTACAGAAGAGGGCAATTCACTGATTACACTGGAATTATTTCCTCCTTCATCCTCTCTAAGAGGACCAGGCACTCTTCTTGGGTACTATCTCTTCTGCATTACTATTTGGAAATGGTGTGTATCTGTTCTTGAAACTAAGCCCTGCACTGAGCCCAGTGCCAAAGGAGTCAGTGTGACATGCAAACTGGTAGGCAGGCAGACAGTGGGTAAGATCAAGCCTGCTAGTGCCATGAGACACTAGGGATGTTAACCTCAGCCACCCGCCGACGGGCCTCTCCGTCCTGGTCTCCAGGAACAAGTTCCACCTCCTTCTCCAGACAGGGGGTTATAGCCTACAAATACAGAGGAAAAATACATCATATTACTATTTGTCCTCAAAAGGCCCTCACCAAATACACAAGGAACACCAAAAAACCCAAAGAAATCTCACAATTCTTTGCACCTTGTTTGTCCTTAGCACACAGGCAGCATCTTAAGCAGAGAAAACATCCAGATGGTTTATTTGTGTAGTGCTAACAGTAAAAGCCATGGGAGAATGCTCATGTTCTAATTTGATGAATTCAGATTAAAGTGAAATTAATCACCATTTAATTTCTCTAAGTCTGCACTAAAGCTTTAATGCTGCTCTGCAGAGTAAACAGAGCAGTAAGAGTAACTCTTACAGTAAACTGTGTGTTACTGTTCTCTGAGGCAACAGACTCCTAATAGAGACTTAAAATACTCTTTTATTCCAGTCCTGCAAGGAAGGGAAACTCTGAAGGTCAAGAGGTAGAAATGCTCATTACTACCTTTTAAAGACTTTGAAAAGGTAAGTTTACACAGTAAGGCAAACAGATCCTCCAGTTGAACCTCCTCGTGCCCTGACTACAGGCAACTCCATTTTACGAGTATGTACTCTGAAAGATACAACTTGGCAAATGTCCTCAATTTGTTCTGTCCAAGGCCAAAAAAAGACTACCAAAAAGCTGGCAGCATTGCTAACCAAGCAGGTTTCAAAGCCACCTGTCCCACTGAAACTTCAAGCATCACCTCCATCTTTTAAGTTTGTTTTTCTCAGACTAGCCAAGTTTTGCTTTCTAGCTTAATTCAGCAGCTGAACAGTGCAGGTGGCTCTTTCACTTCATACTGATCTATATGTCGTGAGAAGATCAGAGGCCTCTAATTCTACAATCTGTTACTTAAACCAAGCCTTTGCTTAGGATGAAACTAGGACAGGTAGCAGCTGGAAGGGCATCTCAACCCAGATGCCCTGATCTTGGTTCTCAGCACAGCTATTACCCGAGCATTACTCGTCCCACATGGCCGTGAGTATTCTCTGCAAGAGCTAGAAAAGATATTTGATAGCATCACCACACAATAAATCGATTGATCAGTTCCTTCAGATGTTGCCAACAACTGTCAGTACAAATATTCAAAGCAGAAATTTCACCACTGCACTACTATTGAGGTTTAATATGTTTAATTAAGAATCTTCAGATTTCATATTTAATCAAGTGACTTAGTGCTGCACCCTAAGTGGTTTTCTCATTTAGTCTAATATGATTGAGGCTGCCTAGATGATCCTCTCTGCAATTAAAATATTACACCCAAATTAGTGCTTGCAGGCATGGCACAGGCTGTCTGAGCAGCTGGGAGATGAACTGCAACTACGTAAGGCCAGAGAAAGCCAGGGGTCCATCAAGATGACTTCAGTGGCTGACAGCAACATTAACTCTCTGGTGGTTTGCAAGACGTGATAACAGCTTATACATCTGCAGGGTTTACTCCATAGGTCATTATCATGACAGTTGATAAATAAGGTCACATTTTGCATCAGAAAGTCTCGCATCTGCCTGAATCTGTGTAATACAAAGCAAATTATCTGCATTTACTTGGTACTACAGGTGACTGGAAGACAGACCAGATATTAAATGGCAGGACTTTTACAATGATGGAGGAGGGATCCCAGAAATATGGTAAGAAATTACACTTTTGAGTCGCAAAAATCTCAGTAAAACATGGCAAAAGCATTTACAAGAACCCTGAAATGCTGTTTTCTTGGGGAAAAGCACCACAGAAACTTCCTGCTAGGTTTTGCAAAGCAGGCCACATTCTCAGAGGTAAAAAGTTCATTCGTAAGTCACGTTTTGTTTCCTCTCTGAAAAAGAGGAAAAAACAATGCATGCCAATGACTATGTATGCAGCTGGATAAGTGCTCTGCTCTTCCAGCTCAGAGCATCTTAAGGATTTTGTTACTTACCACCTCCTCGCAAGGGCTTTTTGTTTGGTTTGGACTTTGGGACCGCTGATGAGGTGGAGGCATCAGCTTCTACTCCCTGCTGTTCACAAAAGCAAAAGTTACTCAGAATTTAATCAACCTGAATTTCAGTTCATCATGTGAACATAATTGTCACCTGATTAACATGGCTGTTACCTGATTCAGCTTCAGGTTTCCTTTATAGCTTTTTCCTTCTTGCATGCTTTCCCACATTGCTATCTTCTGCCTTCGCTTCTCTTCTTCCAGCTAAGGGAAAAATCCAGGAGAGGCAAGGTTATGATTTCCAAACTAAACAGAATCACCAGTGCTACAGAAACAGCTACAACAGACTCATCAAAAACCAAAGGATCTCTCTATCTGATGCAGTATCTCCAAGCTTATGGAAGCACTTACTTTTCCAAACACCCACAGAACAAGCTCCTCAATACCCACAGACTGTGTCTGCAGCTTCTTTTGCCCACTTGATGCTTTATGTTGAAAGTAAAACAGATTCAAGAGGCAAGCTTAAATCCTGTGTTTATAAAGAGTACTGAGTAAAGAATATTGCATGTGACAGTAATTTAACACACAAGGTAGGGTTCTACAGCAGAAAATGTGGTTTGCAAATGAACAAGATGGCCAGCTACATATTTACACCCCCATGCATGTTAACAAGAGTTCTCCCAGCTTTCCTCTACAGCAATGTATCCAAACAACCAGATAAATTAATGGTTAAGTCAGACTGTCTTCTTCTCAACAAACAGAAAGGTAAAAGGTAGCTGCTCCATCCCAAGAAAGCAAAGTTCCCTGAATGCAAGCACACCAGACCTAGATCTTCTACAGAGTGGTTCTTTTCTTCCACACTGACTTTTCACTACACTTGAAGCACCAACTACAAAGTAAGGCCCAAATGTACCTGACTGTGAAAGTAAAACCAAAAGAAGAGCTGGGATATGAGCAATATTATTGCTGTGTATCCACTTTTCTACGCTGTCCCACAGAGCAATAATCTGTTCCTCATTATCTTCAGCTGGAGTTCAAACCTCATTCAATTCCAGCAATGCTAAGCTATGTTTCTGAGAACTTACAGCTGCCATTAGAACAGAAAATACATATATGCAGTAGTAAAGTTGATCTAAACCCCTGTAAATCCCCTCCCAGCCACTCACTGTTCATGTAATTGTTCAGACAGAGCAAGTCTCCTACTCTTCTGGTATCTAGTGTGGAACAAAGGCTTCTAGAACAGCAGCAAAGTACTTGATAAATTTATGAGATAAGGAAAGAAAAGCTCTCTGGTTACCTGTCTTTGTTTTTCTTTGTATTTTTCTGCTTGTGCATTCAACTCCTCTTGCATCCTGAGGCGAGCTGCTGCCAAAGCTTCCTGCCTCCTTACCACCATCTCAGGTTCTAGGAAATCAGGAAAGTGTTTGCAAAGCTATTCCAAATGAATTCCAGACAGTGTTCTCAAAGAACTGCAACAAGGAAAGGCTTGCATCTCTCCCTGCAGCTGTTTTGCTGAAAAAATCACAGCTCAAGTTCAGTTTCCAGCTAATCTCTTACAGTAATTTCTATGCTGATTTAAATTTCACAACATCCTTGTATTTTTGGAGCAATTACTTCAATGGGATTTTAATGAGTAAGGACACTGATGAAACAAACCCATACAAAAGAGAAAATTCACATTTCTAGGACATTTTCTTTTACTTCTGCCTCTCAGGGATTTGTTTGATACAAATACTTTCAGAATCGCAGACTGTTAAGGGTTGGAAGGGACCTTGAAAGCTCATCCAGTGCAACCCCCCTGCCAGAGCAGGACCACCTAGAGTAGGTCACACAGGAACTCATCCAGGTGGGTTTGGAATGTCTCCAGAGAAGGAGACTCCACAAACCCATCTGAGAAGGGATCCCTTTTTTAGCAAGAGAACTTCTTTTACGCAGGAGCATGAGGCATCCAGCCCACATTCACTCCCACTCCTGGCAATTGGTCCTGCCTGTTTCATTATGGCAATGAAGCAGTGGCAGGTTTAACTTGCTCCATCAGCAGAGAAATTGTTTACAAATATCACACATATCTCAAGTGAAAACTGGCAAGCTCAGAAAATCCACACTGAGTCACCATATCTCTTCGTGTATGGCCTTTAGAAGTTAAAACATGATATCTCCACAATGGCAAACATTGCTCTCTCTTTTTTTCCCCAAGAGCTGATGGATCTCCTCATTTGTTTGTCTTTACCTTTGCTACCACCTAGTGATGCCTTGGTAAAAAAAATCCTTTCAGTAGTTTGATTTTTGAGGCAGTTTTAGCAATTAAATCAAGGTTTAATTTGCATTACAAAAGAACACCAGCAGGGTAACAGCAGATAAGTTATTTTTTTCCCTGGTGCCTCATGTACCAACTGAATCAATGTCAAGCACTTGAGTGTTTTGGCAGATCCATAAGCACAGCCTGTGCTTTAAGGCAGCAGCTCTCCCAAATGAGGCATCATCACGACTGTGTACAATTCCCAACCTATGCCACACTGGTGAGATTAGACAGACAAGAGGCAGGTACACCCCAAATGTACATAATCCTGCTAGAACAGGAACTGTGAAGGAATAAAATGAAAGGAGAGATGCTGAATATTAAAAAAAAACCAAACCAATATTAATAGGAAAACTTTTTTTTTCCCAGCATTTAGATTTGGAGGTTTAAAGTTTAACAATTCTAAAAGTTATTTGTTAAGTGATCCCAGCTGATTTTAACCACCATTCTCTCAGCTCCTGTGCTATCAAACACCAACTGCAATGCCTCTCCTTCACTCCCAACCATGTTATTCTGGGGCACAATCCTCCCTCGTGTAAGAAATAGTGATGCTGTTTTTGCAGGAATAGAGTCCAAGCAATTAAGACAATGACCTTTTGTCGTTATCTGTGTCCTTGTAGTGTTAACCAGCTGGCTGATCTCAAGACTGTTATCTGTATGTCAAGACTGATGTCTGTTTCTGTGTAATGTTAACTACATGACTGATGGGTCCTAAATCTTGGGACTGTGGGGTGACAATTTACAAGAACCAGGCATCCCCTGAGGGGATTTTGTAGGCGCCTCGGGAAGATGTAAATCTTGGAGTACCTAATCAATGGGGAAACAAGAGGGACCTTGCAACCGGGATAGGGAACAAAAAGCCGAATCTTGTACCTATCAGGTGTGCCTGCTAGCTAGGACACCCGCTCTTGCAAGAACTCTTAATAAAAGTGCTTCCCTGCAGAGTCTGACCTGAGTCATTCGCGGGAGAACTTGTTTTGTTTCCTACACTTGACAACCTTTTAAATTAAGGTTCTTAATTCTTCTTTCGGCTCAGCCTTTCCCTAGCGATCTCTCCAGTTGCACAAATCTTTGCTGGGCTTAAATGGCTACCCTGAATATCACCCACCACTAAAATCCCTCAGAACTGAATCATTTTCCTTGGTCGCTATTAAATGAAGGCCCCGCGCGCGTGTGGATCCATCCCAGCAGCTGCCTGACACCCCGGCGCCAGCAGGAAGAGATTCACTCACCCACAGCTGCGTCAGCCGCTCCCAGCCGGCTGCTCGGCCTGGCCGCCAGGCTCTGCGATACCTTCTGCACGAGCAAATAGACGAGGAGCGCGGCCAGCACGATGTACCAGCCGTAGCTGGACAGCAGGGAGCCCGCTGGTAGGGGACAAGCCGCAGGTCAGAGCAGCCCGGGGGGAATGGAGCCCCCCCACAGCCACCGCCCCCCCCAGCAGCCACAACGCGCAGGCGGGACGCCGCTCGGCCCCCG
>WBNH01006346.1:0-33268 GCA_013401255.1 Urocolius indicus | reverse complement strand
GCAAACACCCCCAACTCCCTCCTTGCCTGCGGAGGGGACCCTCGGCACCAAACCCACCTTCGTGGCACATCCTCGTGTGTCCCATCACCTCCGTTTCCCCACCCTGCCCTGCCCTTCCATTCCGGCCCCTCGCCACGGCCCCAGCGGTGCCGCTGCAGCCCCTCCAAGCCGCCGGCCCCTGCGGGCTCCTCCGGCCGCCACCCCGCGGCCTCCCCCCGCCGGCCCCTTCCCGCGTCCCGCCGCCGCGCTTTCCCGCCCGCAGCCGGAGCCCAGCCCAGCCCCGCCGCGCACCGCGCAGGTCGAGCTCTCGGTCGCGGACGGCGTTGGTGTACTGAGCCGCCTGCTCGATGAGCTCCGCCGTCAGCTTCACCATGGCGCCGCGCCGGGCCGAGCCGCGCCGCACAGCACCGCCGACACCAGGCCGCGACAAGCCCAGCCCGCCGAGCGCCGAGCCAGCCAGGCCGCACAGCCGAGCGCCGAGCCAGCGAGCGAGCAGGCACCGCCCCGCCGCCCGCCTCCAGCCACGGCCCGGGCAGCCCCGGCCCCGCATCCACCCCGGGCACGGGCCGGACCCCGCCGATGGTCCCGCGGGTGCTGCGCCCTGACGGGGAGCAGGGAGAGTCCTGCCGGTCCCCAGCCAGGCTGTCATTGAATCACAGAGTCGTCTTGGTGAAAAGCTCTTTAAGCTGCTGCAGTCCCAGCCCTGCACTGACCCACAGCCCTCAGCACCTCAGCTCCAAGGCTTTGGGATCCCTCCAGGGCTGGGCACTGCCCCAGCTCCCTGGGCAGCCTGGCACAGGGGCTGACACCCCTCTCAGGGAAACAGTTCTGCCTCAGCTCCAACCTCAACCTCCCCTGGGGCATCTGCACCCAATTTCCTCTTGTCCTGTCGTTCATCACTGGGGAGCAGAGACGGACCCCCAGCTCTCTGCAGCCTCCTGTCAGGGAGTGTCAGAGAGTGCTGCTGTCTCCCCTCAGCCTCCTCTTCTCCAGCCTCAACACCCCCATTCATTCCCTCAGCCCCTCCCCAGCACCCTTGTGCTCCAGCCCCTTCCCCAGCTCTGTGCCCGGCTCTGGCCACGCTGCAGCCCCTCAGTGTCCCTGTGGCAGTGAGTGAGAGGCCCAGCACTGAACACAGCCCTGGAGCTGCAGCCTCCCCAGTATCAACTACAGGGGGACAATCCCTGCTCTGGACCTACTGGCCACACTATTTCAGGTCCCAGCCAGGATGCCCTTGGCCTTCTTGCCCACCTGGGCACGCTGCTGGCTCCTGTTCAGCTGCTGGCTGCAACTCCTCCAGCAGCTTTCCAGCCCCTCTGCCCCAGCCTGGAGCGGTGCCTGGGCTTGGGGTGCCCCAAGTGCAAGACCCAGCATCTGATCAGGTTGAACCTCCCCTGGCCTCGGCTCATCGCTCCAGCCTGTCCTCCCCTGGCCTCGGTCCCTTCCTCGGCCTCCCTCCCGACGGGCGTTTTCAGGGTCATTTTCGGGTTGCGGCTGTTCAGCAGCTCTCCTCCTGGCCAGCAGATGGACCCGCTGCCCCGCTGAGCCGCTTCCCCAGCAGCAGCAGCAGCAGCAGCGGAGAGGCGCAGCCGAGACTCCCGCACGCTCCTGGGCTCCTGCGGCACAGGCAGGGACACAGGCAGCGCCGGCCCGGCCACCAGCACGGGGCCCGAGCACAGGGATGTCACCAGCAACGGAGGCAGAGCAGCCTGGCAGCAAGCGAGCTGCTTGCCTTTGGACAGAGTCGGCTGCTGTGCGTGTAGCCGGTGGGACTGTGCTTGTTCAAACACACGCTGCTCCGCTCCTGCTGTGCAGTCAGGACAGCCTCCTGCAACAGCTACAGCTCTCGGTGTTTTCTCTCCTCCATCCAAGCAGCAGCTCAGGACACCGGGCTGCCCAGCAACACCTTCCCCCTGTGGCATTTGAGACGGTTGCTCTGGCACTTCCACGTGTTTTCCTGGTCTCAGAGAAGCTGTGACAGGCTGGGAACACGCCACAGGCTGCAGCATGACATTTACCCTTTGCCTGGGAGATAAAACACGCTTTCGAGTGTCACCACAACACCTCTGACCTGCTTGAGGGACTTGCAGAACAGCAAGGAAGAGCTGGGGGTAGCGCTGGGGGAGCAGAGGTGTAGCTAGCCAGGCAACTCCAAAGTAAAGCAGGTCACTGAGTTCAAGGCTGGCAGGCTGCCTGGTGTGAGAGCTGGGCTACTGTGGCAGAGGCACTTGGCCTCACTGGCAAGGCCTGGCAGGCAGCAGCAGGGCTTTGCAGGGGGGGAAACTGATTGGGAATGGCTGAGGAAGCTGGGGTTGCTTAGTCAGGAGAAGAGAAGGAGAAATGATCACTCTCTACAGCTACCTGCAAGGAGGTTATAGTGAGGAGGGAGTCAGTCTCTGTGCCCAAGTAACAGGACAAGAGAAAACAGCCTCAAGTCGCCCCAGGGGAGGTTGAGGTTGGAGCTGAGGCAGAACTGTTTCCCTGAGAGGGGTGTCAGCCCCTGTGCCAGGCTGCCCAGGGAGCTGGGGGAGTGCCCAGCCCTGGAGGGTTCCCAAAAACCATGGAGCTGAGGTGCTGAGGGCTGTGGGTCAGTGCTGGTCTGGGCAGGGTGAGCTTAAAGATCTTTTCCAACCAAAATGATTCTATGACTGTGACTGCTCCCAGGTCCCATAGCCTGCTGAATGTCACCAGGCCACTTCTCCTGTGTCCCTGGAGAAACACTTTCCTATCCCTCAAGGCCCCCCAAGCAAGATGAGGCAGAACGATTTCTGCACCTGCTGCTGTCAAGGGAATGATTTTTCCATGAGCCATGACACTTGTATGCACTTGAGAGGATGTGATAACAGGTGGAATGCTGTGGCCACGTTTGGCACCACTCAGGGATGGCTCTTTTGGGAGCACCTAGCAGCATCACCCTGAGTGCCACTTGTCACACCAGAGGTGTCCCTGGGGCCAGGCAGCTCCTGTGCTCCCTGCTTAAAAAACACCCTCACCAAAGCTGTATGGGCAAGCACGTAGTCAGGGCTTTATAACATCTGCATTTGTTTAAAAGCAGTCAGGAGAGAGAAAAAAGAGAGCTGCCATAAGCAAAACTGAGGAGTTAGCAGCACTGTTGTACGTGACTCAGGAATCACGCGGTGGCAAAGACAACAGAGCCTTTAGTCATTTCAGGCAGTCGTGAAAGGGAGACCTGGAAAGCAGGTCCTGCCTCTGACAAGGCCAAATAAAACATGAACCTTCCTCCCTTAACACAATACGGCTCTGCAGCCCTCAGTGAGTCCTCACTGAGAGCAGACTGATGCTTGGTCTCAGTTGCTGTACACACGCTCTTAAAAAGCTCTTTCTTTGTGACTTTTAAGGTGTGTGTTCCCCACCTGCCAGCTACAAGGAGGCAGATGGCTGTGGATGGAACCTCACCACCAAACAGCACACGAGGAGGAGTCAGGCTGCACCAAGACTCTTGCAGAAAACAGCTATTATAGGTTTGGCTTTGGTGCCAAGAGACAACAGAGAAACAGGCTTTAATACATTTCCTAAATCTGCATTGATCTTGAAGACACAGACACTTTGATCCTCTGAGCAGCCCAGCGTCACACACACTGTCAATAGCTCCAAGCAAGCACTGCAATGGCTTGGATAAATAATCTGGGGTTTATTACTTCCCATGAATGATGTCTGAGGTAGTCAGTGCCCTGGGAAACGCTGGGAGCTGATGCTGTTGTGTGAAGTTGACATGTAGGATTTGTTTCTCTTTCCCTTCTGGCTGGAGGGCAGCGGGGACAGGATAAAGCTGGGACTGCTGGGGATTGGTCATCTGAAATTGAATTGCTTCACTCAGTGTGTATTTTAAGTTATGCCAAGGGTGTAAGGGTAAACATCTATCTTTGGGGTTTTTTTAGCATTTCAGTTCATCTAAATATACCAGTGAGCAGTATTTAGAGGCCGGCTGCTGGGAGCCAGAGGACTGAAAGGCTGAGCTGACGCAGTGCTCCTGATTCACAGCT
Source organism: Urocolius indicus (assembly GCA_013401255.1). NCBI lineage: Eukaryota > Metazoa > Chordata > Aves > Coliiformes > Coliidae > Urocolius > Urocolius indicus. The sequence continues at coordinate 29,264 of WBNH01006346.1, read as the reverse complement.
CCCATCTTCTGACTGTGTGACACACAACAGAAACGAAAGCTCGTTATTTTACAACCCAAGGGGAAAAAGCCAGGAGCATTTCACCCCAGTTCTGACCTCTGGTTTGGCCAGAGACTTGAAAAGGGAATCCTGGAGCAACAGAAGAACCTTTGTATGTGATGAAAAACATCTCATTGATCCACATTTGCTACCTGATAAAACGTGAAGACTCACAAGACACAGGAGCCCACAGCCACATGGCTCTGAGAAAGCATTTTCCTTGTGCAAGGGCTCCATTCTTTTCTTTTCTACACACTTGAAAAGCTCAGATATCCAGGCACTGCCCTGGGCATGCATCTGGCCCCTGGTTAAACATTACAAAACCAACACAGCAAATAAACACCTCCACAGCTCGCTCTGCTCCTTTGTACACCAGCCAGCCAAAGAGGGACAGTGGCCCTGTGCTTCCCAGCTGCTGCCCGCTGCAGTGGAGCACTGGGGGCTGCAGGATGCTCCTTGTACAAGCGGCAAAGAGGAACAAATCCTCCTGCCAGCTCGCCTGGGATCACCCACAACCTTGGCACAGGCTGAGTCGTGCCCAAGCGCAGCCCCAAACCTCAGCCAGAGGGCCCTGGGTGCACCAGAGACACCAGTCCAGCCTGGCATGGGGCAGCTATTCAGGATACACTTTTCCTCTGAAGGTAAAAGACCTTTAGGAGAAGAACAGAGAGATTTTTGCAGATGCAGCTCAGTGTTCCTGAGCTGTTTGTCCTGAGGGTGCTTGGAGCTGAGCAGAGCTCAAGCCAGGACATCTGCTTTGTCTGGTAAAATAAAGGTGAGAGGTGCATCGCTGCCCTGCCTCTGCTCAGGGAGCCAGCTGCCTCAATTTGGAAAAAGCACAGATTCATTTGTCAGGGGAGATCAATAGTTTATTAACTTAAAAGGTCAGTTCACCAAAGCTCCATCTTTCCCCGGGTTTGGTCCAGGCAGGCGAGGACCAGCGACGGTGTGGCTCTCCCCTCTTCACCCGGCTGAGGTAAGCGGGCAAGCCCAGGCAGGGCACATGTCCTTACAACTGAAACCAGGCAGGGATTATCCCAGCTCCATCAGAAACTGGGGACAATTCATCCTGTGCATTTCACTGGCAAAAAAAGTTTAACCTCGTTAAAACTACCCACAACGAAACTCAGCACGTGAGGCACGGGGAAGAGCGTTTACATGCGTCTGGTGCAAAGAGTGGCTCTGCAAGGTCAGAGAGGAGTAAAGGAGAAGGATGTAAGACACAAAAAGCTTCCCCACTCCCATGTAAAAAAATAGTCCACAGAGGAAAAAAAAAACAAACAAACAACAAGGATTGTATAAGTTACTTTAAAAAAAATCTGTAAAACAACATAGCCAAGGATACTTTAAACACAATTCTATCAACAACCACGGGACCTGCTACCCATGAAAAGGAAAGTGTTTTGTAGAATTAAAGAGTTTCCTGGCCAGATCCCTGGAATGTCTCTTCTGGAAACAGATGCCCCAGAAAACATGACTGCTGTGAACAGGAGGATTTAGTGAGAGGGGTAAACCCAGGGAAACGGGGGAAGGATCCCGACACAAAACGCCAGAAGAGATGAATTGGGACATCACCTCATTGAGAGGAGGGATCTAGCACATTCCAGAGCTGAACGAATCAGCAACTTCACTAGCAGTTCCAGGAGGAAAACACATGTCATGGCACGGCTGTGACCCCGCAGGCTGGTCGGTGTGGATGAACCAGAGGGGTTTTGCCTGCCTGCAGCGAGCTGCAGGGTTTGCCCTGCCACACTCCCCGGGTTGACACCTGCAGAGCCACGTGGATCAGCTCTCACTTTGGTCCTCAAATCTCCAGTTATTGCCACGGCCAGAGAGAAGCAGCTATGGCCTGAATCCGAACAGAAGCGCCAGAGCAGGGCCTTAGGGCATTGCTCCCGAACCACCCCATTCATCGTCTTAACGTTACGTACAGAGTGCAGCGCCGGCGGGTTCATCTCAGCCATCACCTACCAGGAAAGGCAACCACAACCTGAGCCCCAAACAGCTCACTCTTGGCAGATGTGTCAAGTCCTGCACCCTCTGCAGCGAGGAGCGGGCGGATCAGCAGGGTTTCTGCCAAGACCCGAGCCTCTGTGTGTGTGTGTGTGTGCGTGCGCACGGCCCACGCGTGTGCATGTGTGTGTGTGTGTGTGTGTGTACGGCTCATGCATCAGTCCCCGCTCACCAGGAGTGTTTGAGAGTATTAATATCACCGTTTGTCTGCTGCTGCCCTTCGGGACTGGCTCGATTCAGGGGACGATCCAATCTCTGCGTAATGTATCGCTATAGAAACGCGCCGACAGTGATATTAAAGCTATCAAACTCGGGAGCCAATGCTTGACAGCACCAATGTAAACTCTCCCAAAGCTGAAAAAATAAACTTTTGTCCTAAACATTTGGCAAAACCGGGCTGGCAGTTGGTGGAAGTCCTGGATGGATGCAGCCGCTGAACTTTACCCAGCCATAAGACACGTCTGACAGCAGAACTGCACAAACAGCTTCTTCTCACAGAGCTTGTTTGATTTCACCATCTCACAGAAAGTCTTGTCAGCTGGGAGGCCGAGGCGAGGAACAAGAGAAAATGAGAGCAGATTAACATTTTAAACAAACAAACACTGCACGTAACAGGCGGTGCAACTCGCTCCAGCGTTGGAGGAGACAGGACTGAAAGAGAGTCGCTTTTTAAGGGCATCTTTCACATGGTTTTAATGAAGGAATAAAAGCAGCTCTGCAGCGAGTGGGAGAATTAACCCCAAGACTAAACCAGAGGGAAATACAAACGCTTGGATGTGTTTGAGCAATAGGCAGACATCCAGCAGCTCTGTCAGGTAAGTCTCCTGCCCACCACAGCCAGAATCCAGCTCGCTGCAGCCGTGCCCCAGCAAGCCCAGGAGCTGCAGTGCTTTCAGCTTTCTGCTCCTCTGAAGGGAATCCCCCACACTCCTCACTTTTGCTACCAGGGAAGCACTACGGTGCCAGCGGTCCCGCCACAGCTACTTACCATTGGTGCAGGTTTCGTTTGTTACACAGGAGCCGCCGAGGAGGCTGAAACCTTCCTTACACTTGAGGCAGTTTCCACTGGAGCCCTCGCAGGCTGAGCAGTGGTCGTCACACCTGAGGACAGAGACCCTGCTGTGAGGCTGAACCGAGACACCCCCAGCCCGGCCATGCAAAATGGGCTGTCAGCCAGCAAACGTGGCTGCTGGCACCGAGATACCCAGACCGAAGCAGAGGATGTGGGAAATGGCCAACCTGAAGCTTGACAAGTTATCAAAGCCCTGGGAAAATTGCACTCAGTGGTGCCAGCGTGATGCCTGGTGACAGGCAGTGACATCCCAAAAGCATTCGAGGCTCAGCAGGACAGGCACCTCTCCTCCCAGCAAGCCCACTTAGAAGAAGAGCTGTGAGGGGAACGTGTGCTGCTCCCATCTGTTTGCTCAGGGAGAAGGGCCCTGGGGACAGTGCCTCGTGGAGCCCAAAATCCCTGGGAAGGGATGCCAGTCCCTTGTTCCTCCCTGCTGGAGAGCCAGCCCTGGGAGGGAAACCCTGCGCAGGCAGGGACTGTGTTATGTGTTCCCAAGTCACCTTTAATCATTCCCTTTCATGTTGGCTTTAATGAGGCTGAATCCACTCCCACTCCCCACTTAAAGCGCCGTGTCAGAGAGTGGGAGCAAATTGCTGCCTCGCGGCACCGTCTCCCGCACACAGCCCCTGCGCTGGGCTGAGGCTCCTCCAACACAGCCGCAGGGTGAGCGCAGCAGGTCTGACTGAAAGCTGGAATATTTACCTAAACAGCCCCGTTCCTCATTCCTCCCACACCTCCTCCAAAGAGCCTGGAGCTGGGGCAGAGCCCCTTCTACCGTAGCCCTAAGATATCTTGGCTGGCTGGCTCCAGCAGGGGAGCGTGCTCTTCAATGTGTAGGGCAGGGGTGTGTGGAGCCCAGCCCCACAGCTGCCCTGGCTCCCACATCCCTGCTTTAATTTCCCTGGTAAACAGCTCCAGCTGTGAGCTGCATTCAGCTCTGATGGCTGCCAGCGCTTGCCATCAGTCCCAGCTCTGCTCCAGTCGCCACCGGGGAGGTAACTGGACGTACCTCTTGCAGACTTTGTTGGGCAGCCCGTGGCTGTCGGCCGGGTAGAAGCCCTCACGGCACGCGGGGACACAGCGCCAGTGGGCTGCAGAGGCCTCGGGGGTGCAGGCTGCACAGTCCTCCTCGCCTGGCCCTGCAGGGACAAGGCAGAGGGTAGATGATGTGGATGGTTTCAGAGACAGAAGCCACGTTGCACCAGTCCCGTGTGAGATGGGCGGCTCAGCCCTGCCCAGAGCGTGCCTGGGAGTCAACAAGCTGCTTGTTGTATCACCAGGGTTGGGCACGCTTGCTTGGCTTTCACCTCAAAAAGCCCAGCTCCTATCCCCAAATAAACAGCTCTCACCCTAAAAACCCCATAGTCAGGACCCAGCATCCTGCCCCTCTGCAGAGCCAAGAGCCAGCCACAGGGACCTGGCAGGGAACAGCACATCCGAATCCTCTCTGGGGCATCAGCCACCGCTCCCAAGTGGGCACCAGTTTGGCTTTCCTGCCCAACACGTGGTAAAAAGAGACGCTAAACTGGGCTATGGAGGAGCTGGAGGAAGGAAGGAGAGGAGCTGGGAAATGAGAGCCCTGCTCTGAATCCAGCCAGGCAGCAAACCTCAGTGATGGAGGTGCCATTCTCAGAGGCCTTCCACACGCTGGGCTTGAGAAATGGCTACGTGGGAAAAGCAGATGAGAAGAGGTTTGAAAAATAACTGTGGTGAAGCACATTTACACTGACTGGAATAAGAATTAGAAGGGATGAAGGGCCCGTTCCCTTCCAGGCCTGCCAACAGCATCGATAAACACTTTGGATTTGGGCTTAGGAGATTGCCCGTGTGTGATGGGTGAGATTCACACCAGCGAACAGGAATCGCCTCCACGTCATGTTATCATCAGATCTATCACAATTTCGAGGGCAGACACAAGCATTAACAATGGAAAATAAATGACCTTGCCAGAAGTGAGGGAAGCAGGATGTAACGGGAGCGTCAGGCGACGAGGGGCAGCCCGGCCCCGGGGACGAGGTGCCTCGGCTGCCTGACAGCTTTATGCACTGCCAAGCCATCTCCCATCACCCCGAGGAGGGTTTTACAGCCTCCCCCGCAACCTTATTAAGCCAAAGCACCTGGGGCTTCAGGGGGACCGGGAAATAAAGAATGGCTCTCATAAAAATGGAACAAAAACTCCTTCCAAGCCTTTCTGATATGAATATATCCCCCAGCACCTCGTGGGATGTGCTGGAGAGATGGGATTGCTTCCCCCTCAGCACGCTCTGCCTTGAGTCAGGGTGGGTGCTGTGGGCACTGGCTCTTGGTGCATGAGGGTTCTGGGGTCTCACGTGGGGATGCTGCGGGGTGAAGGCCATACCTGTGCTGGCGGGGCAGGACTCACACCGCCGCGGCTCCCGGCTCAGGTACATCGTGGGCTGGCACTCGGGCACGCAGCTCTCTCCTGCCAGGCTGCCAGGAAAGCACAGAGGATGTTTTCACACAAAGCTCCAGGCTCTGGGGACTCAACACAGCCCATCCCCATATCTCCACATCATCCCCCAGTGCCCTACAGCAGCCTCAGCCCTCGAGGCATCAGAAAAGCCAACCAGCGCTTTGTGAGAAACCAAAGTGCTGCCTGGACCAAAGGGACAGCTGCAGGTTCCTTAATTAACTATCAAGGAGGAAATAAACTTTGGTTTTTTCCCATGGGCAGGCAGCCAGGCTCTCCCAAAGACTTTTTGCACCGTGAGGCTCCCTGGAATAAAAGGAAATTGGTTGTGTGCCACGGCTGGGCCGGTGCTGCTTCACCGTGACTGGGATTATCTGAAGTCCTGGCTTAAAAGGATATTGGACAATAAAAAGCAAGCGCTGTGTGGATTATGTCTGACAAGTGCCTCCACTTTGGCTTTGCTGAGGGAGTAGATAATCTTTTGGCAGCAGCATTTTCCTTGTCTGAGAGCCCTGCTGCCACGCCGTGCCTCTGACCCTCTTACAGCCCCTAACTGAAGCAAAGGGCTGTGGAGTGATACTGGCATCCAAGCCTGAGGATGGCAAACAGCTGCCCAGTGCCAACACTGCTCGCTGGCACAGCTGGGCTCTGCATCCCACCAGCAGCAAGGTTGCCCAAGTGCTCCTCCTGGAGTTGAGGCTGCCCCACCTGCACCCACCCTGCTGGAAAACCACTACTCAAGCCCAATAGGTACATCAAATCCAATTTTCCTGTGTGGATGAAACTGAGGGAAGGGTTTCTGCAGCTGCAGGGAGCATTTTCAACCTGCCTGGTGAGCAACACCAAGCTCCCCGTTTGGCCGGGACAGCTCTGATGGAGATGCCCATGATTTGGAAGGAAGCTTTTGTTGCTTTGCAACATCTGGTGTAATGGTTTCATTGCTTTTTTTCTTTCCCCTTTGCCCTCTATTTGAGATGCTGTGACAGTGGGAGCTGCTCTACCCACAGGTCATCAAGGTTGGATGACTGCTCCTGAGCCCACAGCACAGCGCTTACCCACCGCCCCGTCAAGTTGCTGGAGGAAGGGGAATCACGTTGAACTTGTGCTTTTCAGCTAAGAAAGTGACCCAAAGCACCACCTTGGAATCCCCCACAGCTCTAATACCACAGAAACAGGATCTTGGGTCTTTTAGATTTGGGGGGGAAACGGTGAGAAGTTAGCAAGTGAAGGAGTGAAACACCAGGCAGCGGCTCCTCCCGGGCGGGTGTCTTACCTGAACCCATCTTTGCATGCAGTGCATTTATCCGCCTCCCCGACACATTTTTTACAGCTCTGGTGACATTTCAGACAGCGTTTCTGACCTTTTCGAAACACAAAGTGAGGAGAGGGAGGGAGAATAAAACCCGGACAGTGATTTGCAAGAGGCTGCAAATCCCCACTGCACCCCCTGCGCCAGCTCCCCAGGGAGCAAACGGCCCCCACGCCAACAGGCCCCTGCTGCTGCAGCTGACCTTATCTGTCACTGCTGCCTAAGAAGAAATACGCTTTGCAAGCAGCTAGGATCGTTAATTACAGGCTTCTAATTAAGAGCAGAGTTGGGCATCTCTCCTTGCAGCCCCCTCTGAGCGCTCAGGAGGTTTTTCCTCCTCCCTTCGCTCTGCAAAGCGTCTTCAAGGGGGAGAATTCAAAGCCAAGCGTTTTCACTACCCAAGAGCACTAAAAACCCAGAAGCCACGCCAGCAGCCCCTCACACCACAAAGCATCCTTACGTTCCTCGGCGTAAAAGCCGTGTGGGCAGAGCCCCACGCAGGTGCCCGTCTCCTGGTGATGGTAGAGGCTCCTCTTGCAGGCGGTGCACTGCCCCGCTCCCCTCCCGGTGCAGCGCTCGCAGCCCTTGTGGCACCGGCGGCACCTCCGCGCGCCTTCGTCACCGAAAAACCCGGTGGGGCAGGAGCTCACACACATCCTGGGCAAGGGAGAGACAGCCCTTGGGCTTTGTGGTGCCAGCTGCCAGCCCATCCCGGCAGTTGGGTGCCCACCGCCAGCCCCTCAGCTGCACCAACCCCAGGGGAGTTGGGTTCCTTCGCTGCTGAAGGTTTATTGTAGAACCCCAGCATGGTGAGGGTTGGAAGGGCCCTGTAGAGCTCATCCAGCCCAACCCCCTGCTAAAGCAGGTTTCCCTGGCTCAGGGGGCACAGGAACGTGTCCAGGTGGGGTTGGAAACCTCCTGAGAAAGAGCCTCCACACCCTCCCTGGGCAACCTGGGCCAGGGCTGCAGTGATTTCGGGTGTTTTAACATTGTGGCTCCGTAACAAAGAGCTGGGGACTCTCCTGGCCAACAATCCTGACTGTGGTTACACTTTCCCTCTGACAGCCCAAGAGATTGAGGAGTGGAAATCCCAAGTCTGGAAGTGATTTGGCACCTCTGCTAGTTGTAAGGGATAGCGTGTGTGACACCAGCCAGTGATGCCAGTGCTTCTTTCCCGGCATGATTACCTGGCCAAGGTCCTCCAGGGCTCTACAGCTCCCTGTCACCTACCCCTCCATATCCCAGTTTAGGGCAAGAACTGGAATGGAATGGGCTGCAAGCAGGGAGGTGGAACTGGAACAGGCTGCCCAGGGAGCTGGGGGACTCCCCAGCCCTGGAGGGATCCCAAAGCCATGGAGCTGAGGTGCTGAGGGCCAGGGGTTAGTGCTGGGCTGGGCAGGGTGAGGGCAGGGCTGAGACTGCTGCAGCTTCAGGGGCTTTAACAACTAAAGTGATTTTGTGATTCTACAGATCCCCATGCCTCCTCCTCCCTACATTTTACTTTTCAATATCTTTCTTTCTCTGTGCAAACATTTATCCCTCAACACCACGGTACGAGCCCGGAGGAAAGGTGCTGCTGCTGCTGCCCCAGGACCCTGTGGGGACACCCCACCAGCCCTCACCTGCCAGTTTTCACACTGCCCAGGCTGTAGTGGATGCAGTTCAGGCACTGGTCAGCGTTGGGGCCATCACAGCCCTGGTCACCACACTCGGGGTGGCACAGACCTGGGGAGAGAGAAACTGGCTCAGCAGGGGAAGAGGCTGAGCATCCCCCTAACCCTGAGCTGACAGACACAGGGAAGGGGCTGGGGACCCTCCACCTATCTGATCTCTTTTCTTATCAATGTTATACATCCAATCCTATGAAGCTGACGATTCCAGGTGCTCACCTTCACCTCTCCTCCACCCCATCCTCCCCAGCAGGAACACCACTCGCCCTGGCGCTTGAGCGGCTCTGAGAGGGGCCGTGCCCGCTGCCCAGACGCCAGCCCGTGCCTGCCCTGGCCCGGAAGGTGGTGGGCAGAGCTCAGGAGCTTTTTTTACTCCTCAGATGGCTGCACCACCAATTAGTGGTGGGAGCACTGGGCCGGGGCGTTTTGCTACCTTCTAATTTCATCATCCCGCTGCCCCACGCCAGCCACAGCCACAGCTCCTCCCAGCCCGCCCCGGCCCCGGGCAGGATCAGGCCTCGTGGCTCCCCCAGTTTCTCTGGGGTTGCATTTTCCCAGGTGGTTTGAGGGGAAAAACGATGCAGCTTGGCTGGTGCTTACCTGTGTACTCCTCCTCCTCCTCCACCACCTCCACTTGGCTCTGCAGGAAGGCAGCTCTGGAGGGTTCCATCTCCGGCCCCTCCAGCCCCCTCCCGCGGGGCTGGGGGCTGCCTGGCGTGCCGTAGGGGTGCTCAGCTGTCCCGTAGAAGATGAGGCTCCACTCCTTCAGCTTCCCTGTGGGGCAGGCACAATGTCACCCATCCCACCCCCCATCACACTCCTCCCTGGAGGACACAGCTTTGAGTGAAACAGGAGGAGGAAGGATTGGACCATCAGGGCTTCAGAAATGCAGAAGCAAACATCACCCTCCCTGCAACACCCAACAGCCCCTGAGCTCCCAGCCCACACAAAGGCAGCTGTTTAAGGCACCTAACAAGGAACTTCTAATCCTACAACTCATCTGACCAACCACAGGAGAGAACCATTTGCTTTAAAACAGAGGATTACTGCTGTCTGATAAAAACTGCCCAGCACACGCTGGATTATTGCTTCTGCTGTTGTTCCAACCATCCTCCTGACATGTCAAAGGTCTCAGCTGCAGCCTGTGCTGTACCTGGGGGCTGAGGACCCCCACCACTGCCTTAACCCACTCTGAGATCCTCCCCAACCCACACTGCATGAGGGAAAAGAGCCCAAAACACACATCTGCTTCTTCCCACTGCTGTTTTGCTTTCAGCTCCCCGTCAACACACGAGTCACCTCACGCCTGTGGCATGCTCAGCTTTAATTACTAATCCCTGTGTTTCCAGGAAGGGCTTAATATTTCCAACACTCAGATCCCTTGGCTCTTGCAAAGGGCTCAGAGGACCCACCAAAACAATTCAATTCACTTCCATTTTTGCCTCTGCCAAAAGAATTCCGTTTGCTTTAAATCCACAGCGGCCAGCCTGAGGAAAGCCCAGGCTGCCTGGGGGACACAGCAGTGACAGGACACCCACAGCATTTAATTGGTATTAAAATAACCAATTTCATTAGTATTATAATAACCAATTTCATTGGTTTCATTGAATGGTCTTAAATGAGCATTTAATACCAGTTTCTGCAGTGGGATGGGAGCATTGTCTCTCTTTACCCTCCCATGTTGCCCTCTCTGCCTCCAAGCCATCACAGACCCTTTGAGGGGGGTGATTTGTTTTCATTTGGTAAAGCCTGGTGAAGCCCACGGGGGGCTTGAGAGCTTTTACCCACCACAGACTAAATACAGGGTGAAAAGCAGCTCTGTGGGTGCTTCTCGCTGCTGCTCTCTCAGTTCAAAAGCTTCTGGCTGAAGGCAGCAAACAGAAACACCTCCCAGCGAACCCCCACGTGAGCCTCTTGCCAGAGAGTCGCGTGGGAGAGGTTTTTAATATAGTCCTGGCTTCCTATCAATGAGTGTGTGTGGATTTTCACACCCCCACACCACACGCCAGCCCCGGGCAGGGTGGGTGCTTCACAGCCCGCTGCCATTAGCCAGTTGCCCTTTGCCATCCCCTGACCAAGGAGGAGAAAGGGAGCATGAGGTCAAGGCAGGGAAGGGGGCACGCAGCAGGCTTAGGGACACAGGCAGGGGGGCCAGGCTGAGCCCAGCCCGGGGAGCACTGTCCGTCCTGTCTGCAGCCCGGAGGGCACCGTCCCCTCGTGCTGTTGCACAACCAGCCCACACGCCAGATGTCCCAGCAGCCAGGCAAAACAAACAAACAACAATTACAGCTCTTGGGTTTCCTCCTTTTGCCTCATTACAGTTTAATTTTGGAAACTCAGCTCTCGGTTGCAGCGAGTTTGCTGGTGGGAGAAAACCTGCTCCTGGCTCAGCCAGCCTGGCAGCCTCCTGTGCTCAGGGCTGAAGCCTGATTCTCCCTTGTGAAACGTTTGGGCAAGGTGGTGTTATGGAAGACCAGAGAATCACAGAATCATAAGGATTGGAGGAGACCTTGAAAGCTCAGTCAGTGCCACCCCTCCTGCCAGAGCAACAGCATCTAGAGCAGGGCACACAGGAACTCATCCAGCTGGGTTGGAATGTCTCCAGAGAAGGAGCCTCCACAGCCCATCTGGGCAGCCCCTGCCAGTGCTCCCTCACCTCAACAGGGAAGAAATTCTTCCTTGTGTTCCCTTGGAGCCTTTTCTGTTCCAGCTTGTCCCTGTTGCCCCTTGTCCTGTCATTGGCCATCCCTGAGCACAGCCTGGCTCCATCCTCCTGACACCCACCCTTGATGTATTTGTAAACATCAATGAGCTCACCCCTCAGGCTCCTCTTCTCCAAGCTACAGAACCCCAGCTCCCTCAGCCTTTCATCACAAGGGAGATGCTCCACTCCATCATCTGTGTGGCCCTGTGCTGAGCTCTCACAATCAAAGCTGCCTGCAGAGAGCTTTGGTGGTGAGGAGCACAGGGGTGCAGGGAGCCTCTTACCGTGCACGGCGGGGTTGCGCACTTGGGACGGTGTGTCGTGGATCTCCAGGGTCCACTCCCCCGCTGCCCTCTCCCCCCAGCAGTGGACAGTCATGAATTCCCAGCCCTTGAACCCCTCGTTGGAGTGGTCAAACACCCTGCAATGGCAACGCTTTGCATCAGCGAGAGTGACTTTGCTCAACTGGAAGAGGTAGAGAAGCACTGTAGGGATGTCTCTTTGCATCCCTGTAGATGAGACCCCAGCACATCCCCACCTTCCCGAGGACACTGAGTAAACTCGCAGCAACCCCTCAGCCGAGGCCACTGCCCAGCACAGACGGGTGCTTGCCCCGGCTGCCCTCACCTCCTGGCGAGCAGCTGCGACCTGGTCCCCGCTGGAGAGATGAGGCTGATGTGGAGGTCACCCCGGCGTGGGTGTGCGATGCTGAGCCGCACCACGACGTGCTCCAGGTACAGGACGTGCTGGTCGCGGTGCTCGGCGCAGGCGCTGCTCAGGGTGCTGGCACGCAGCACGTGCTCAGCACGGATGTACCTGAGGAATGGGCATGGGGAGGATGCTGGTGGCAGCCCTCCCCTGCTTCCCAGCTGCATGGACACCCAGGCACTGAGTCACACAGCCGCTTGGATTGGAAGAGCCCTAGAAGCTGCTGCAGTCCCAGCCCTGCCCTCACCCTGCCCAGCCCAGCACTTACCCACAGCCCTCAGCACCTCAGCTCCAAGGCTTTGGGATCCCTCCAGGGCTGGGCACTGCCCCAGCTCCCTGGGCAGCCTGGCACAGGGGCTGACACCCCTCTCAGGGAAACAGTTCTGCCTCAGCTCCAACCTCAACCTCCCCTGGAGCAACTGCAGCCTGTTTCCTCGTGTCCTGTCATTCCTGACTGGGGAGCAGAGACTGACCCCCAGCTCCCTGCAGCCTCCTGTCAGGGAGTGTCAGAGAGTGCTGCTGTCTCCCCTCAGCCTCCTCTTCTCCAGCCTCAACACTCCCATTCCCTCAGCCCCTGCCCAGCTCCAGCCCCTTCCCCAGCTCTGTGCCCGGCTCTGGCCACGCTGCAGCCCCTCAGTGTCCCTGTGGTAGTGAGTGAGGGGCCCAGCACTGAACACAGCCCTGGAGCTGCAGCTTCACCAGGGCCCAGCACAGGGGGACAATCCTTGCCCTGCTCCTGCTGGTCACGCTGTTCATGACACAAGCCAAGATGCCCTTGGCCTTGCCCACCTGGGCACGCTGCTGGTCCCCTCCTGCTTCACAGCAAAAAGGATCACAGTGTTCTAGCAAGGGGAATTTGCTGAATTGCCTGATGGTTACGAGATGGGTTTGAGGTGCCTCTAAGATCTATGCCTTATGGGCTGTAAGGACGCTGCTTTATTATAATCATCAGTGCAAGGCTCCTCTTTGGGTGGTAATTAGTGTCTGTATCAGATAAATAGTTTCATGAACACACTTGGCTCTAATTTCATTCCTGCTTTGCATGCACAAGCCTTTCCAAAGGAACGGCTTTTCTGATGAACAGCTCAGCTTGCTCTTACAGCCAGGCAGTGGCAAACCAGGACAGTCCCTTTGGTCAGATGCCTGATGCCACCCTTTAACCTAGCAGGGAGAGTCCTACCAAGGGTGAGGTGTGAAATTCAGCTGCTTTGAACCTGAAACCCAATTCAAAGCAACCCCAAGGCAGTGGGAATTTGGGAACCTCTGCAACAAAGCACCAGGTTTTGGTGTCTTCCATCAAGACAAAGTGTTTGGTGGAAGAGGGAGGAGAGCACAACATATCACTCTCATATAGGACCCAGTGGGCAAGTTGGTCTTGGTGTCTTACTGTCAATCCTCAAAAATTCCCTGCTGATCACCAGCACAAGTATGGAAAAGGCTAAAATAAATCACTCCTTGTCAAAGCTGGTCCTGGAGAGCCCCTGTGGGACCTGCACCAAGCTGAGCCACAGGCACAGAGCCTGGGTGGACACTTCTGGGTCAATAAAGAGACCTCAGGGTCCCTCTGACCACAGAATCCATGAACATCACCTCACCTGCACATGAGCTTGCCTCAGTACCAGCCTGACTCCTAATTTCCCTTTCCAAATGCCAGGACAGCAGCTGAGTCTTTGCATTGCAAAGCTCCTTCCAAGCAGCTCCAGGAGAGGCCCCTGACCCCCCCAGCACTCACTTGGGCACCCTGTCCAGGCTTCCCACGCAGACATGCTGGGGAGGGACTGCCTTCCACTTCTTGGCTTCCACCACAATAGCATCTGCATCCACCAGACCAAAGCCATATAGATGGCTAACTGGAAAGAGAGAAGACTCAGAAACCCTCAGCCTTCCAGGCAGTGACCAGCAGCTCCTCCTCAGAGCTTGGTGGAGCATCCTCCACTCATCAGGGAGGATCCTGTTGGATACAAGACACTTCAAACACATGGAGCTCATCATCCTGCCTGAGTTACACCCCCAAACCACGGTGGCACCATGGAAAAACAACTGCCAGGAGCAGCCCCCTGCTTTCAGGGGAGTTGAAGTGCTGCAGCTCAGGAGAGCCTCTACCAAGGAGAGCTCCCAAACCTCCACCATCAAAGCTCCCAAGCATCTCACTCCACAAACTACAGCCCTCCCATCCCTCTGCTCAACAGCCCAACGGTAGGAGCACCCAAGCCAGACATCCAGGGTGGACATTCCCACAGGTGAAGCTCTGAGGACCTTTCTTTTCCCTTTTGGGCCCATTTTGCCCATGCTGCCCCTCACCTTTATGCCCTGCACCGTTGGTCTTCCAGTCAGCTGCTCGCAGGTGCACCGGCCGTGAGGTTTTGACCAGCAGATGTTGTACATCCCTCCAGGTGAGCAGGGGGCTGCAACAACAGGGAGCTCATGGGATGGCTTTTGCTGCTCCCAGTCCTCCCAGCAGCAGCAGAGACTCCCATTGAGTGAGTTAAGACAGAAAAAATCCCCCCAAAACCTCCTTCTTGCTCCAAAAAGAGCATGAACTGATGGATGAAATGCTGAGGCCCTGCTTGCAGGTTGGCCATCACTCAGCAGAGGGGGGTGGCCCAGGGAGGGATGATACAGTGCCCACAGGCATTGCAGGATTTACTCCAGACTATGGATATTTAGCTCTCATGCTCTGAGGTACAACTGGAGCAAATCAGGAAGGTTTTACCCTGTTTTCTTGTAGGAGATGAGGAACATGCCCAGCACATCCTCAGGCAGGGTACTGGGCTTGGCAGCTCACACACACTGCTGAGCAAACCTTCCCTTTATAGCAATACCAGCAAAAATCACTGGGGGAAAAAAAAACCCTGGGTTGCTCATTTAACAGAAAAACTGAGACCAAAGTGTTTCCAAAACCCTCTCTAGGCTGGGTCTGTAAGAGGTTTGTGTGTTCAGGGTGCTGGACACTGAATGCTGTGTGCTTTTGAGCTTTCCCCCAAGACCTCAGCCCAGGGATATTGCTGAACAGCTTTCCCCTCTTTTCTTCCAGCTGGATGATCAGCATCTAGAGCTGGGATTTACATCACTCTCAAGCAACATTTAAGAAAAGAAATGGAATTTATTCCTGCTTGTCATAATGAAGTGCCTGAGCACCAAGCTCTGGTACTTAATGTGGCGTTTCATGCCTCAGCTAAACAATTCAAACATAGCATCTAAAGTCCTTAATGTATTTGTAATGAAAATGGCACCTCCAGGAACAGGCCTGGACACTGGGATTAAACCAGAGGAGAAGGATTGGAGCCAACACACCATCTCCATCCCTGGATGCAAGTGCAATGCTGTCCTGAGGCTTATCCTCTGTCTTAGTTTTGTTTCCACTTGATAATGATGCCAATACTAACAATTAACAACAATAACAGAAGCATCACAGAGTGGTGGGGATTGGAGGGGACCCTCTAGAGATCATCTAGTGCAACCCTCCAATAATTAATGATAATGATGGGAAGCTCATGAGAAAATGCTTCACGAAGCAACGTGGGGATATCTAAGGGGTGAGCCTAGTCCCCTGTGGGGCTGCTCCTGGGCTGGGATTCATGATGGGACTGGGATGAGACCAGCACTGGATCAGGATGGAGAGAAGAGGTCAAAAGCAGCTCATTTGAACCAAGGGACATGTCCCTGCCACTCATGTTATGTGGCTTTTTGACATGATGCAAAAAGTGGTGCTTTCCCACCAGAAATGACCCATTGTCTGAAAGCCACCCACCCCTCCTGCAGACGTCTCCCACCCCTCCACGACACTTTCTGCCTATCTTTGCTTTTCCAAGAAGTATTGACAAGAACTCCTGCTGGAACCAGCTGTCAGTGGTTTCACTGCAACCAAACCAGAAACCTGACTTATCTCACCCACCCCAAGCCTTCAACAGATGGCAACAAGTGGAGAATTAGCTCAATAAAACACCTGCAGGAAGATTAGATGCAAAACAACAACAGTGTCTCAAACCTTGCCAAAAAGGAGCCATTTCGAGTAACTTTGCCCCTATTTCAAGTTGCTCCAGAGAGGGGGAAACAAAACACCTCAGACACTTTTCTTTCTCTAGCCAGGTACTAAATTTAGAACCATCTTCCCCTTTGCAAGCTGGCAGTGAGGTTAAACTTACTTGGCCTCCAAAGCCAAAGCGATGATGCCGGCGACCATGGGGGCAGACACGGAGGTGCCGGTGTGGCCGTCGGTGCAGCGGTGCCGGAGGTCTGTGGTGACCTGTGGAGACAGGAGGCTGCAGCCCTGGAGATGCCCCTGCTGCTGGTGCTGCCCCATTGGGTACCCACTCTGGGTTTGCCTGAGATGGTTGCAGCAGGGAGCAGAGGCTGCAGGGATCCAACCCCTGGCGTGGCTCCCACGTCATCAAGGTGCTCTGAGCCCCCCAAAATGGGCTGTAGACCATCTGGCACATAAGAAGACACCCCCCTGTTTACGTTTCACAGAATCATACAATGGTGGGGGTTGGAGGGGCTCTGCAGAGCTGCTGCAGCCCCTGCTAAAGTAGGTTCCCCTCACTCAGGGGCACAGGAACGTGTCCAGGTGGGTTTGGGAACCCCTCAAGAAGGAGCCTCCACACCCTCCCTGGGCAGCCTGGGCCAGGGCTCCCTCACCTCAGCACCAAAGGAGCTTCCCCTCCTGTTGCAGTGGCACTTTTTTGTGTTCCAGCTTGTGCCAGTTACCCCTTGTCCAATCTCTGGGAACCACAGAACACAGATTGGTCCCATCCTCTTGTCACCTGCCCTTTAGGTATTTCTCAGCATTGATATCATCTCCTTCTCTCCCTTCTTTTCTCCAGGCAGAACATCCCCAGGTCTCACAGCCTTTCCTCATAAGAGAGGTGTTCCAGATGTTTCCCTTGCTCAAAGGTGCAAAAATTATTAAGCAAGGGGTGTGTGGGAGAAAACCTGTCAATGTAGCTGTGGATGAGCTAGAGGAAAAGGTGGGGATGGAGCAGCGTGAGTGGGGCAGGGCTGGTGTGGGTATGCACCCAGGGCTGCATGCTGAGCTGGGCCATAGGAAACACTCCTCAAAAGCTCCAGCTCCTGGTGTTAGGAAAAAATTTCCACTTGCATGAGAGGGGGTAAAAAAAAAAAAAAAAAAAGCCATTTCCAGCTTTTTCATTTCAGGAAAGAACACAACAGTTGGGTACCAAAACCTCCCACAGAGGAGACGGGCAAAGAGATGCTCCATCAGTTATATTTGTAAAAGGCTCTGGGCTTGGGGTTAATGTGGTGATTTGGGGGAGGGGAGGGACACACGTCATCCACTTTCTCCTCAAGGTGCTCCTGGAAGCTCCTTTTTTGCACAGCAAAGCTCCAGCAGCATTGGATTGGTGCTGACAGCTGTGGCAACGCTCCTGAGCCATATGAAAATAGCACTTTGGTTCTGTTTTCAGGCTGAAAATGAATCATTTAGGAGCCAAACAAATCACTCCTGAACACAGGGGAAAAAATGGACTTGTAAAGAAACCCCATTTATTTCGGTCAAAACACTAATTCGGGTGGAAATCTCCCTCTCAGCTCTGCTAAGGCACCGTGCTGCTGCTGGCTGATGTTTGACTGCCTGAGGTTTGGACGATGCACTGGGATGTTGGTAATGAAATGCTTTACTATGACAAGACCTCAGCAGTTGTTGGGACAGGGCAAATGTAGTCTGGGTGTCAGGGAAAAACCACACTGATCCACATGTGCATGTGCTTGGAGGCAACTGCTGGGCTCCAAGAACTCTCAAGCTCCCCATCTGGTGTTGCCACATGCCTGCCAAACGCCTCCATCCTCCCTCTTTTTTGTCTGTCTCAGGTGACAAATCCTCAAGAGTCCTTTTGTTATAAGCACAAGGCATTGAGCAGGCATTTTGGGGAAAGGAGGGTAAATATTTGCATGGGTATTTTTGCAAACCTCCAGCCTTTTTACCCATTCACCAGGGAAAACTCCACATCCCTGAGCTCTTCCAAAGGACCAGAGTCATGTTGGCCTCACCATAAAAAAAAAGAACATGAGCAAAATGGAACACAAAAAATTTCACTGGAACATGAGAAAAACCTTGTATGGCGCTGAGGTGAGGGAACCCTGGCCCAGGCTGCCCAGGGAGGGTGTGGAGGCTCCCTCTCAGGAGGTTTCCAAACCAACTTGGACACATTCCTGTGTCCCCTGAGCCAGGGGAACCTGCGTTAGCAGGGGCTTGGGCTGGATGAGCTCTACAGCGCCCTTCCAACCCCCACCATTCTAGAAATCTATGAAAACTCACCCCAGGGATCAAGCCTGACTCTTCCCCGACCCCAGCCATCATCCAACCCAGCCACCCATAAACCACCCCAGGGGATGCTGTCCCACTCGATACTGGGGTAAAACTCACTATTTTCCGCTCATAAAAGGCTCCACTGCTGTAGGTGGTGGCGAGGGTGGAGGCACACTCCTCCAGGTACCAGGGCTTGTAGCCATTCTCAGTGGTGCTGCTGATGGAGATGGTGTAGATGCTGTTGGTGTAGCCATCGCAGGAGCAGTAGTCGCCCTCTCTGCCACCGTTCCCCGATGCCCACACAAAGATGGATCCCAAACCCCTGCGTCCCTGTGGGCAGAGACAGGGAATGGGGGGGGTGAGAGGAGGTATTTGTCCAGGCTGAGATGCAATCTCGATGTGGGGAGCACTGGGGGAAGCCCTCCCTGCTGCTGGGATGCTGTCAGTATGCCTGATTCGGGAGTCTGGGCAGAGAGCTTGGTGAAGGTAGAAGGATGGGTCTCATCCTACACAGCACTCGGGCCTTGGAAACGTGCCCCTTGGGTTGGCTGGCCCCAGGTTTACAGTCAGTGGTTCCCTATGAGGACAGGTGAGCCTCAGCAACAAGGATTTGGGCACCTTTCACATCTGAGGTGCTCAGAGTAGCAACACGAGGCTCCATTGGCAGAATCAGCAGGAAACCCCCAAAACCCGCTTAACCCTCAGCCCAAGCCCTCAAAGCCCCTCAAAACCCTCAGAGACCTTCCCTCAGCCTATCTTTTATGTTCCTTTTGTGTTTGTTAAATTTCTTTAGTCTGGCCTTCTCTCCCCTCCTCATCTCTTGGCAGAAACATCTGATGGGAGCTCGTCCTCAGCGGGTACAGCTGCAGGAGCCCAGGGGCGATTGAGAAGGGGTTGGGGGGAGGGAGGGATGTGCCAATGGCCCAGACCTCCCCAGAGCTGGGGGGAAAATCCCACCTGGCAGCTCCAAACGAAGCCCAACAGCATGGGGGTGAGTCCCACTCCCTCCCCTCCTCCATC
This sequence comes from Urocolius indicus, assembly GCA_013401255.1. Taxonomy (NCBI): domain Eukaryota; kingdom Metazoa; phylum Chordata; class Aves; order Coliiformes; family Coliidae; genus Urocolius; species Urocolius indicus. The sequence goes on along the minus strand of WBNH01006346.1, from coordinate 10,033 downwards.
CAAACCACAGCCAGGGCACCCAGGAACAACCCAGCCCCACGGGGTTTCACCAAGGAGGTGCTGAGATTCCCAAGGAGAGGATTTTTGGTGACCCAAGGGAGGATTTTAAGAGGGTTTGAGGAAGGAAATGAGTGGCTGGTTGGCTTCCTTGCCCCGTAAGGCAGGGCTCTCCGGGGAGGGCTTGGCAGAGCAGTCCCATTCTTCTCCCTGCAGCTACTCCTGCCCCAGCCAGCTTTCTACACGAGCCCAGGCAGATCTGGTGTTTACCTCCCTCCCACTGCTCTGCAGCAGCTTCCTCCACAAAAACACACACTAATAGTAATAATAACAATAAAGCAGCTTTGCTCCAGAGGAATTTGCTGGGATTTACTGTGAGGTTTCAGTGCTGAGGGGGGAGGGAGATGGTTTATTACCCGTCTCGCCCTCATCCCGGGGCTGAGGCTCTCAGAGCTGACCCTGCCTCTGGATACACAGGCTAAAGTCAGGCTCTTTCCTTACTTTATGAAAGTTTTCATTATCTGGGCTGCCTCCCAGCCAAACTGGGTGGGTATTTCCCTAGCAAAGATTACCAGAGCTGTCTGGAACTCTGCGAGGAGAAGCGCAATTGCAACGGGAGTTATCGCCCTGCCCTGTGTCACGGAGAACTCAACTCAGCTCGCCAGCACCAGGCCTCCTGCTGCTGCTGCCATCCCTGCTCCTGCTATCCAGGCTTTCCTGGATCTGAAGCAGCAGCTTCCCAGCCCACATGCTCCACTCAGGCAGTGACCACCTGCCTGCCCAACATTGACATTCACCCCTCTGCAAGGACCAACCCTGCTGCACACAACCAGACAAAGGCACGTTGAGACGTAGCAAGGATTTTGTCTGGGATCGGTAGATGGGGAACCCAGCACCCTCACTTGACCCCAAACCCCAAGAAAGGCTGCTGAGTCTTGGTCCAAACCTACATCCCCAGGTTGCCTGGGTAGTGGGTTGGAGTCAGCATGGTTGCACAAAGACACAAACAGGCACTTAAGGGACAGTACAGCACCACACATCTGACACCTGACAGCAAGAGCACCTCCCTCAGACTGGAGATAAACCTCCACAGCTTCCCTTTGCTCTCAAACAAGCAACTTCCCACGAGCAGACCCCAAAACACTCAACTTCTTCATCTGCCATCCTCCTAAGCCAATGCCATCCTGACAAGTGGCTCCTGGCTGCTATAAAACCTGAACATCATTGAAAGCATCCCTGGCCTAGGCTGGGGATGCTCCAGCTCAGCATCTCCCACAGCATTGCTGGGGCTGGGTCTCACTCCATGAGAGCCCAGCTTAAATAACTCCTCATTAGCTCAGGAACTAACAAGGTGTGGCTGGAGGAGCGAGAAGGAAGATGACAAATTACCCCAGAGCAGCCCTATTGCTAATAGATAAAGGTTATTTTAATGTTTCCATTAAAAACTCAATTTTAAGGATTTATAGCTCAGTTACAGCTGTTTGCTTGGACTAAAGGTGGTGGCTAACTATCTGCCACCTTGTTATTTAAGGAGAAGTCAGTAATTAAGAGCAGGCAGGAGAGAGGGTGCTGCAAACACAGGTGGCAGAGGAGGGGATGAAGTCAGTGACAGAAGCAAGCACCCCAGTGATGGGGCTGTGCTGGGCAAGTACTCTGCTGCCACCTCTTTACTCCCACATGGTAAAATGAAGTCTAAAAGGCAGCTTATTCCCTGGTATTTCCACAGCATGAACTCCCCAGCACTTCAGTGGATTGCTCAGGAAAACAGAGGGAAAACCACTCCACCCTATTATAGATAACATGCTGCATCACCCCAGCCCACGGCCATCCTGCATCCCTGGGAGAAAGGGCAGCAGGGGCAGAAGTGGAGGCAGTAGGAGTGATGTGGGGAGGTTCAAAGCCCGCTCTGGGCCTTCTGGCAGCAAAACCCCAACCCCAAATTCACCCCAAGCAGCCAGGGAGACACCGCAGCAGAGCCCCAAGCCACTGTGACGCTTACCCATGGGGCACGCTGAGCTGACAGGGAAGGGCTCTTCCCTCATGCTTTTAGCCAACATTGGGCTGTTTTTAAAAGGGTCCAAAAAGAGGAGAGGAAGGGGAGGCCAGGGGAAGGCCAGGGCATCTCCCACAGGGATGGGCAACTGGCAACCATGCATCATGTCAGCTGAGCAACCTCACTGCAGGACTTCAGGGGCAGGAAGCTGAACTTGTCCTGTGCCCCTGCAGATGTGGCGTGTCCCCCACCATGACACAGCCCCTCAGTCTGGGTGGAAAACCAGGGAAAAGCTTAATACGATGGTGACCCCCAGGAGAGGATCCAGGGGGCCTGGGGAGGGTGAAGGAGGAGGGATGGAGATGCCAGCGAGGCGGCCGCTTCCCTCCAAGCCAGCACTTGATGGGGGAATATTCTGAGGTGTAAAATCACTCCCCTAAGAACAGTTTTGGGTTTGTCAGCCCGGCAGAGCCTCACAACTCAACCTGGGGCCTGCCTGCTCTGCCAGGGCCCTGCCGTGCTGAGGGGGTCCCACGGGGCTGGGGCCGTGCCATTGTCACCGGCCTCAGCCACACAATCCACTGCAGCTCTGAGGGATGCCAGCCACTACTAGGAGAGATTAGAGATGATTCACAGTCCCCCCTCCCCAGCCCAGCCCTAGCTTTGGCATCGCCTCAGGGATTAGAGGGGGGGGGGGGAGGCCTGAGCTGCCTATCCCTGCGCCGGACCCCGGGCCAGCCGCATTCCCCGTGGGGCAGGAGGAGGAGGGCGAGCGCGTCTGGGCGCTGTGGGATCCACACCTTTTTAATGCCATGCTCAAAAGCCTGTTTGGCCAATAGACCAGGTCCATCAACTGTCTTCCCATCATCATCTGGCCCCCAGCTCGCGCTGTAAATGTCAATGTAATCGGGTCTGATGCCAAGCGACTTCGCTTCAACAACATCTGTTACATCGCCATCTAACATACGAATGCCTAAAAGCACAAAAACATCAGACATTAGGGGCTTAATGGCTTGGATTGAAAGTGTGAGGATTGCAATCAAAGGGCTTTGTTAACAGCACACGGCTCAGGAACAGCCTCAAACCCGTGGCAACCACGCGCTGACGAGCCCAAGCCCAGCGCTGGGGTGTTGGGGAGCTATTTTGGGACGCTGTGCCGTGTTCCTGGCTTCATGGCAAGTGATGGAGGGAAGGGGTGGTGGTGGTGGAGTTAAAAGTTTGCTTCCCCTCCATCAGTGGGGACTGGCTGGTGAGATCATTGCCAACCCCCCCCCAGCTTCTGGTGCACAGGCATATGAAGCCTCTCCCCACAACTGGGGATGACGGTGACTATCCCCCCAACCCCATCACTGCCCCAGTGACACCAGCAATGCCTTGAAAGAGGAGAAGCCCCAGGAGAAGGCTCAGACTGCCGTTTGAACAGCCAAAAGCAGAGCCAGGACCCCAGCCCATGGCAGGATGATACTTCCACCTGAGATAACCTCACTGGGAGTGCCAGCAGCAGTTTGCAGGGAGAGTCCACCAGCTCTGGCTAGGAGAGCTGCCCATCCCCAGCCTCTATCTGCTGCAACAGGAGGATTACAGCCCCCACTGCTCCCCATCACCCTCTCCTTGACTGATTTCCCTCCTCTGCACAGTGGGCAGAGGGTGCTGGGCACCCCCAAGGGCCACCCAGAAACAGCTCTTGCAGGAGAAGAGATGCTGGAAAATTCAGCATCATATTTTGCCAGCCAGGGAGAGTCCTGTTTACAACAAAATACATTTCCCCTTCCACGTGTGCTTTTTCCTAAAGCAAACAAATTCAGGCAGATGTCATTCCAGCTGCAGCTGTGCTCTGGACACCAGTCAACTCAAATCTCTCGTTCAGACACTGTCCCCTACCAGCCAAGAACAAGCTTAGAAACATAAAACCAGGGAGCAGAGCAGTTCCCAAAAACTTCCTCTTGGTCATGTTAACAAGAAAACATGAGGAGGAGCAGTGAAAAAGCTGAGCCCAGTGTCTGAGCCACGCTCAGCTGAGGCACAGCAGCCAAGGGATGGTTTCTCGTGCTTGCTACGTGTGGGCAGGTGAGCCTAAAGTCACCTCAGGAACACCTTAAAGTCAACCCAAAGCCAACCTCAATTTAGATCAAAGTCAGCCCAAACACAGCCCAAAGCCGACCCAAAATCAGCTCAGAGACCACCCCCCCCAGCATGAGAACCCCTCAGTTAACTAAAAGGGGCAGGAAGGATGCTGCAGAATAGATCAGCTCTTTGCCACACAGGGAGAGATATCAGCCTCTGAAGTGAGTGTTGGAGGAGAGGGGAAAGGAGGAGGAATGGCAAGAGCCCTTTTTGCTTCTTGAGCAGCGATGGATTTTGCCCGGAGCAAGTGAAAAGCCACGCAAGAGCGCTGAAGAGCAGCCAGTGAAATGAGATGGTGGCTCTCAGAGGGTGACAAATGTGCTTCCCCAACAAGTGGTGCTCATTAATCGCTGCTTTATTTGTGTAATCCATCTAAGAATCACCCTCACTGCAGCTCCAGCACATTTCCCAAACCTGATATAGCGACAGATCTGATTTTTTTTTTCCCCTTTGCCTGCTCAGGCTGTGGGAAGCCCGTGGCCTCTACCCTCTGCCAGCTGCCTCACATGGCTCAACACCTCCCCAGCACACCCCCAAAGGCAAAGCATTCATTAAAGGAAGCAAACTGAAATGAGACCCAGAGGTCATTTTAAAGCCAACAAGTAATGCTCATCACTATGGCTGCTGGGGAGAAATGGGCTTGAGAACGACCATGAAGGCAATGGCCTGATCCTGCAGGAAGCAAAGCCGCCTTAAACCCCATCAAAGGGTTGTTTTGCTTTGCTGCTGTGCTCAAAGATGCTTGTTAGAGGCTTCTTGTCTCTAAAACCACCAAGAAGCCCTCCCACATTCAGGGCACACAAGGGATGGGATGAGATGGACAAGGGGGATGTGTCACAGCCTTTACAGCCCCTGTCTCTCCCCCATTCACCCTCCCCCAGGGTTATTTCTTCCCTGAGGGGTTTTTCCTGGCACAGGGAACTGCTGACTGGGCTTGGCCAGGAGCAGGACTCCCTGCAGGCCCTGATGTCCTACAGACACAACCCTGCACCACTTCTTGCACAGCCAAGCTGAACAAGCTGAGGAGGAATTAAACCCCAAACCCATCTGTTGGGTCTGAACCACACAACTAGGATATCACAATCCCCTCTGACACCTTCCCTCCCCTGTACCAGCCCAGGCCACCCAGAGCAGCCTCAGCTCAAACCAGCCTCTGAACCATCAGGATCCAATTCAGAGATACAGATGCTTTTGCTTCCTGCACCTTGTGCCATTTCAGGGACTGTACAAAGGTCCCCTCCACTCCAACCTCCCACCTCCTTGGTGTTTTCCCCACAAGGGTATTTTGGGGCTCCCCTCTGAGCACCTCACCTGCAGACATTCACCTCACAAACCAGCACTTGCAGCTCTGAACCTAAACCAGCACCACCGACCCCAGCAAATGCAGCCACCTCCCAGACAGACCTCACCTCCACCCCTGAGAGCAGCTCTGGGGCCAGACCATCCTCAATCCATGTGCATCTTCACACCAAGGAGGCAGCACAAGCAGCTTTCCAGCCCAAAATATGTGAAGTACCCCCTATCCCCCCCAACCTCCCCTTAAGTCTCCACAGGGCTCCCCTGCAGCCGAGGCACCAAGGAGACACCCTCCTGGCAATATTAGGGTGGAACAGCATCCCACTGCCCATCCTAGGAGCCCACTGGTTGGGCCAGGGAGGACATGGTGGCTGGGGAGGGCTGGGGCAGGGCAGGGGAGCAGGGCCAGCAGCAGGCTCACCTCCGATACGGGCGTTGTAGGCGATGCCCACGATGCAGTAGGAGTTGTTGGCTGCTGCCGCCACTTCCCCAGCGCAGCGAGTGCCGTGTCTGCAAAGAGAAACCCCCCAGGAGCTGATGGATCCCTCCAGCTACCTCCCACCCAGCACCCTCAAACCAACCCCCCAGGAGCTGCAGAGCCCTTATCCAATACCCCCAGGAGGGCTGGAGGAAGGCAATGCTGTTGATGCAGAAGGCAACGTGCTGTTTGCACCTTGCACCTCAATACAACCTGCTCTTTGCATTCCCATTTCCTTTCACATGTACCACTATGTGCCTGTCCCACCTCAACAAAGCCCAGGGAGTGCACCCAAGCTTTGACATTCAAGCCACCCAGCCCAACTGTGCAGCGTCTGCAAAGAGAAATCTCCCAGGAGCTGATGGACCCCTTCAGCCACTCCCCCAGCCAGCACCTAAAAACTGGCCTCGAGGCTGAAGCAGCGAGGAAGAAGTGCCCCAGGAGCTACAGAACCCCTATCCAAAACCCACAAGGAGGACTGGGGGATGGAGGAAACTAATGCAGAAGGCAACGTGCTGTTTGCACTTTGCACCTCAATGCAACCTGCTCTTTGCATTCTCATTTCCTTGCACAAGTGCCACTATGTAAAGTGCACCCAAGCTTTGCCATCTAAGCCACCCACCCCAACTGATGCGGTTTGATCCCAGAGCTCAGTGAGGAGCATCACTCCATGGCTCTGGGGTTCATTTGCCATTAAGCCTGGTTACCACAAGCTGGATTTGCATGGAACACAATCAGAATCACAAACTCTCAAGGTCTGGAAGGGACCTTGAAAGATCATCTAGTGAACCTCCCCCTGCCAGAGCAGGAGGCAGCACCCTCTGCAGTGCTGCAGGGAAAGGCCATGGCCCTGCAGGAGACCCCAGAGGGGGATTCCCAGCCTTAGGGACCTCTCCACACACAGCCATGGGCTCTGTGGTGCTTTACAAGGCAGCACATACTTGTTCTCATTGCTGGCATCGTAGCGTGGAGTCGGGTCGTGGTCGTTCCCGTTGACATCGTAGCTTGCCAGCGGGTCCTGAAAACACGGTGCCACTGTTACAGTTCCACTTACTAGCACAGGGCAAAGCTTCACTGGTGGCCAGAGGAGCTGAGCCAAGCAGAAAATGCCATTTCCCCCTTAGATTCTGACTATTTACCCAGGATAAAAGCTTCTGGGCTATAGCCCTGTGTGTTTCCCAGGAGAAACAACCACGGGGACAGATCCTCCAAATCCTCTAGGGTCTGGCTCTATCTCCTCCCTTCACACCCCACCACAGCTGGTTTGGGTTTGACCTGAGTGGGTTCATGCAGGATTTGGGGGTTTGAGCTGAGGCTGAGTGGGTACATGCAGGATTTGGGTTTGAGCTGAGTGGGTTCATGCAGGCGTCTGGGGTCTGCGTTCAGGCTGAGTGGGTTTATACAGGATTTGGGGGTTTGAGCGGAGTGGGTTCATGCAGGATTTGGGGGTTTCAGCTGAGTGGGTTTATGCAGGTGTCTGGGGTTTGAGTTGAGGCTGAGTGGGTTTATGCAGGATTTGGGGGTTTGAGCTGAGTGGGTTCATGCAGGTTTTGGGGGTTTGAACCAATGCTGAGTGGGTTCATGCAGGATTTGGGGGTTTCAGCTGAGTGGGTTTATGCAGGATTTGGGGGTTTGAGCTGAGTAGGCTCATGCAGCCTTTTGGCTCTGCCCTAGTGAGCTGGAAGGAGTTGGCCACTTCCCAGGCAGCTGCAAAGGGAGTTTCCCCCAACCCTCTGGTCTCAGAACCTTGTTTCCTTCTTAAAAACATCTTGAAGTTTGTTTTCCCTTAGAAAAAAAAAAAACACCCTCCTTCTAATCTGCCAATGCCCAGACTGAAGCTGTATTTATAAGCTGCCATCAATCCATCCCATCCCCAGCCCACCCAGGCCCCAGCTCACATAGTTCTGCAGAAGGTCGGGGTGGTTTCTCTCTATCCCGTCATCAAGGATGGTGACCACCACGTTTTTGCCACTGTAGCCTCTCTGCCAGGCTGCCAGAACATTCATCTCCGACCTGCAGCGACTGCTTTTATCTCCACAGTGCTATGGGGAAGGGGAAACACAGCTGCAAAAAGGGCTGCCCAATCCTGTTTTGGCCCATGTGAGTGAGCAGCTGGGCTGGGAGCCCATTTAATCAAGCAGAAAATGTCTTTGCAGCCCACCCCCTCTGTCACATAACTCCTGGATTTGTTATAACTTTCCTCCACTGATCAAACATAATTGTAGATTTGTTAGAACTTCACTGATCAAAGCCATCCAGCAGCAGTTAATCCAGATAATGTTATCTCCCTGGTCCTCTTTTTCCTCTTCCATATCAAATACCGTGGGCTCTTCAGTTTTCAAGTGCTCATTTCCTTCCTGGGCTTAATTTCCCTGTCAAATACCAATCAATGAGGCAGGCAGGAGAGAAAAAAATGATAGTGTAAATAGATGGTTGGAGCTCTGGGATGGGCAAAATGCAGCCGTGCTGCTCCCAAACCATACCAAGGGGCTGCTAATGATGGTGAAACCCTTCAGGCTCTCCTGTGCGTTCATTTCTGTCTGCAAAATCCTGCTGCCAAGCACATTTGCTGATCTTAAGGTGTTCTGTTAGTGGCTGGGCTAAGATTGATGGTGCTTACAAGTAAATGAACCTTCCTCCCTGCCTCATAAAGCAGCAGGGAGATACCCACCAGGTACCACATGTTGGGCCACACCGGGTCGTTGAAGGGCAGGGCCTGGCGCTTCACCCTCCGCTTCACCTCCTGCTGCTGCAGCCACTCCACCTGCAAGCACAGGCACGGGTCAGCATGGCACACAGCCTGGCATCACCCATGGGCAGGGAGCTCAGCATCACCTGTGTGTGCAGAGCCTGGCATCACTCATGGGCACAGAGCTCAGCATCATGTGTGTGCAGAGCCTGGCATCACTCATGGGCACAGAGCTCAGCATCACCTGTGTGTGCAGAGCCTGGCATCACCCACAGGAACAGGGCTCAGCATCAACTGTGTGTGCAGAGCCTGGCATCACCCATGGGCACAAAGCTCAGCATCACCTGTGTGTGCAGAGCCTGGCATCACCCATGGACATAACCAGCAGGAACTGCCTGGGGATGCAGAGCCTGGCATTGCCCATGGGTGCAGAGCAAGGAATCACTCATGGGCACAGAGCCGGGCATCACCCACAGGCACAGAACCAGGATTAGCCTGTGGGCACAGAGCTCAGCATTACCCCATGGGCACAGAGCCAGGCATTGCATGTGGGCACAGAGCCCAGCACCACTTGTGGATGCAGAGCCTGGCATTGCCCATGGGCACAGAGTCAGAGATTATCCACAGAAGCAGAGCCTGGCATTGCCTGTGGATGCAGAGCTTGGCATCACCCATAGGCACAGAGACAAGAACCATCCATGAGTACAGAACCAAGAATCACGTGTGGATGCAGAGCCCAGCACTGGCCGCAGACACAATGCCTGGCATCACCCAGAAGTTGCAGGCTGGCATCATCCACCGAGATGAGGTGTAGGACTCTGAGCTGCTGTCATGTGGGCCCGTCTTGACATCGCCCTGAGCTCTGTGCTCCTTCCCCACTGCCCTGGCACAGCTGCTGCTGAGCAAGCAGCAATGTTTTGGGGGCACAGCCAATGGATGGATGGATGGGTAGATGGATGGAAGGAGGGATGGAAAGAAGGATGGCTGGCTGAAAGGAGGGATGGAAGGAGGGATGGCTGGCTGGATGGCCAGCCAGACAGGCTGAGCTCAGCTCTCCATGGCCGTGAGCCAGGGATCACGTTCCCCTCTCGGTGCAGCAAAACCCCTGAGCAGGACTAACGTCAGCTCCAGGCGTGTGCCCAACCCCCCTGGGTTACAGCAGCACTGAAGCACATGCTGAAGCCTCACGGGAAGTCAAAAAACACATATTTCAGTGTTTAGTCAAAGTGTTGGAGGAGACTCAGGTGCTTGGCTTCGTTTTGGGGCTGATCTTTCCTCCCTGGCCGAAGAGCAGCTCAGCCCTGAGACATCACCACCCGGCTCCAGGGCTGCTCATCCTTCCAATTCCTCTGTTCCTGATAAAGTAACAACGCTGGGGCTTCACCCAAGCACAGCATGTGTTTCCCAAAGTTACAGGGTGACTGAGAGGAAGTTGAGGAGAGACAGAAGCACTCTC
>WBNH01006344.1:0-69183 GCA_013401255.1 Urocolius indicus | reverse complement strand
CAATAATAGTCAACCTTCTATTTGCACTGGACTATTTATCATCATTTATTAAGAAAATGGGTATTCAAAGTTAATAGAGTGGCCTAGAGTAGGTGTTTCTATGCTATTGATCCCCATGGGCCCCTGGTGTCTTCCAGTATGGAACTTCACAGTGTTGAATGCGTGTAGGTGCCCATAGCTCCCTATATCAGACACTGAAACGTGATTAGAAATCAGAAAACATCCACGGTACTTTTCAGCCATTTTTTTCACAACCTGATTTTTAATACATTTATTCTTAAAAGTCAGCATAAGGACAACTTTGAGGCCTGTGAATTCACTGGAGAAAACGAACCTTCTCATTTGGGTCTCAAATTCTTGACTCTTGAATTCCACTCTGTTGGAGACAGAGGTTCATGTCTGACTCGTGTCACGACCAAATCCTTAGAGGAACAAACTAGATCTTTCTTGGTTTATTATTTTTCAATACATGCTGTGACAACTCTCCATTCATTTTCCAGGAAGGAAAATTTTACATCCAGATTGGAAAATGGTCATCTGACTCAATTCAACTCTGTTAATCCTATTGACACTTTTGATTCAGCACAGATGAACAACAGGTCTGCCTAACTAAGTTCTTGCCAGACAGCACCTGGGAGCTAAGAAGGCTGCCTGGGACTTCCATTAGCAGCTCTGTGCTTTCCAGTGTCTGTGGGGGTATTTTAAGCTACCTGCAGTCTGAAGGGAAGTAGGCAAATCCCAATCCAGCTGATTTGCTTTCTGGTTTCTTCCTTGCCTGGCTGCTTACGAATTCCCTAGTCTCCCCTGTATAGTGATGAAGCTTGTTAACATATTTCCAGTCTTCACAAAAATTTGTGTTTATATTGTTAGTATTAAAAATATTGTTCAGAATGAGAATTCTCCTGTAGAATGGAAATTCCAATTCCTACAAGTAAAAGAAAGGAGAAGTAATCCAGAGACTTTGTGGCCTTTTTAGTGCCTTATAATATGGTTATACACACCCTTGAATTATAAAGCTGTTAAGTGCTTAAACAGCCCTCTGTTTAGGAAAGTATTCGATCAATAGAGAACAAATAGTTGAATACCAAGAACAAATCAACCGACAATAACAGGATATTTTACCTCTAGATAATTTTTTTGAGTCACTTATGACAAAAGGAAGATGGAAATGTTATTACTGAGCTGGATGTGTTTTGCATGTGTCATTGGAGAGGTTTCTGTCAATGTAGGAGACTGTGAAAATGTAATCCTGGGACAGCCTCTCAGGAGGTTTTTTTTTTCCTTCTGTCATGGTTTATCAACATTATTCTCAAATAATGGAGCAAAAAAATGTGTGATACTTATTATTGTTGTGCTTTTAAAGGACAAAAATGACACGTAAATGAAGTAGGGAAATCCCAGATCATGGTGAGATAAACTCCCTTGGAATCTACTCATCCATGTGCCCTCCAGCTGCTCCATGGGAAATGTAGTTTGCCTCCATTCTCCCCTTGCATGAGTATCATATTCAAATGCTGAACATCCTCACCAGCTCCACAATGACACATCTCTCACAGGAGAGAGTCACTGGTCATCATAAGAGCTTCTGCTAGCTGCCGTCAAATATATGCTTTAATAAATGTATTTCTAGCTGTTAAAGAAATTCTATACCTTTTGTCCTCAGTTTACTTATGATCACAATTCTCAGTCTCAGAGTAGGTTTCTCAAAAATATCTTTTGTATATATGACTGTAGAGTTGGTCGGGTTCTAGTGATGAAGTCCAGGTCACTCCTTTCTAAATAGGGCCATACCTACCCCCAACAAATGCTCTCATATATTTTCTATTAATGCAAATGCAACATAGACAAAAAGGCTGCTTTTCTCTTCCTACATGCCTCAATACTGATCCAGTGGACCTGGCTCAGGCATATTTTGCCCTTTGACTTACGTGGGTTAGTATGTCTCAAGATGAGACAAGTAGTTTACCTTCCAATTCATGATCTGGAAAGTGGGGTGATTTAGTGGTGAAAAAGTTTAAAAATGCTTTCCTTCTTAATGAGCCATTGGAACTACTGCTGGTTTTCTTCATCACTGAAACAAGCATCAGAAAAAAGCGTTCATTCTGGAAATTGTGAGAGGGACCAGAATTGCTGATTGAGTGATATTTTGGTACTGTGTTATAGAATTACTGTTTTTGGCAGATGATAACACAACAAGGTGGCACAAGTTTTGTAGTTACAGATGCAGATTCTGCTGAAAACCCCTCTGTAAAGATCTGTGGATATGTCTCTCCTTTTTGCAATCATGTTAAATTTGATCGTGTTGCACTGATTTTAAGCTAGACCAAACTCCATGGTTATTAACATTCCAGTCAGGACACACACTGAGTGATGGTGTTGCTGAGATGTGTAATTTTGAAATGGAGTGAAATTGCTGGCTGAGTAAGTAGTCTGTCTCTATGTGTCTTTCACGACTATATGTGTAAGTGAGCATACACATGCACTCCCAAGTGTATGTATGCATACAAAAGCCTCAGGTACACATTCATTAAAATCAAAATGCCCAGTTCTGTTCAAATCTGAATTCCAGTTTAAATTTGGCAGCCGGGCTGGTATCTCAGCTTTACAGGTTGACCTTTGCTCTGCAGTACAATCTGATGGAGCAGAGGCAATAATCTTGTTCTCCCGCCTCTCAGATCACTTCACTCCTGATCAGAATCACTATCTTGTATGTGTGGTACAAAAAATTGTTGTAGAAATTGATGCACCTGTGCAAAAATTTGTCTTTGAAAAAAATGTTCCAACTGTCTCGGAAAAATTACCACCAACTTTTAGGGAAAGCGATATTTAAAATTAAGTGCATTGTCCCATTTAAACTGTTCCTTGTAAAAAGAGTTTAGCAGAAATATTACTCAGATGGACTGTTTATATTCTACTAGGAAGAAGAGTGTGAGTAAGGAAGTTTTTGTGACTCAGAGAACATTTTGTTTGTCAGCATGAGTTCAGCTCTTTGGTCCAAAACTGTCCCTGTTAGACATAAACGTGACATGCTAGAGAATTGTTCTGCCAGATAGGGGTGTAACGGTGGCTGTAAAGTCAATGAGGGAGAGAAAGGAGGCAGTGAGATGTGGCTATAGCTACTGCCATTTTTATAGGAAAATCAAGGATGGGGTTGTTATGATGATGATGATGATGAAGTGGTAAAAGACATTAGCAGCATTCAAGCATGTACAGCTAGTGTAAGGAGACAATAAGCCACCTGGGAAAATACAGCTGTTACATTCATAGAATAATTTGTGTTGAAAGTGACATCATCTGGTCCAGCCATCTGATCAAAGCAGGGCCAACTTCAAAGCCAGGTCTGTCTGTCTTGCACTTGGGTGCCCAAACTGGATGGAGCACAGCAGCTGTAGTCTCACAGATCTCAAACTGGGGGAATAACTGCTTCCCTTGATTTGCTGAATACACTCATAATAAAACAGCCCAGGTTCTTAAGTTAGTTCCTGCAGCTCCCAGTGTCTTCAAAGACACAAGATGATCTTGATCTGCTCGTGTTGAGAGCTTGCCTGGAACGGCAGGTGGCCTAAACAAGCCTTCATCATTGGCATCTACAAGTTACCTTTCTCTTCTAAGTTACGTCCCAAGCTACTGCTGACATGGTTTCTCTTTCTCTTCTTTCTTTTTCATTTTTCTTTCCTTTTCCCTCTCTTTTTCCCCCCTCCTTCCTTTTCCCTCTTTTTTCTCCTCCTTTTCCCCCCTTCTTTTTTTATAAATACAGTTATGCTGCTGTGGTCTTTGTATCTTTTTTTGCACATAGGAACACGTTGACCAATATACACTGTGTTTCCTTTCTAAAGCTCTGGCAATGCAAAGCAACCATAAGCCATCCTAACTCATAAGTTATGTTAGGTTCATGTCTGCTTTAGTCAGTGCTGTGCTGCAGAGGACACAGATGATTGCAGCGACTCCTATTCTTAATCTTTCAGCAGCTGAGAGTTCACCCTGAGGCAGATGCTCAGAGATTTATTCTGATCTTGCTTGCACCTCGGTAAGTCAGGAGTAACTTAGAGGCAGTAAATTGAATTATGTTGTGGGCTGGGGCAAGAGGCCAGAGCAGACTATATTTCACCTATGTGTTTTTTTTTCCTAGGCATTTAATTTTTCTTTAATTACTGAATTTAGAAAGGGATTAGAATTTTTTAAGCTGCTTTTCTACCCATCTTTATTATTTGCTCTTCATTTGGCTGCTGTCAACACATGATGTTTTCTTTCTTAATCCCTTGCTTGCATGGTAATTTTTCTTAAAATTGTATTCAGATCACAACAATTTTCTGGCAAAGAACAGCATGAAATTCACTGCCCTTGAAATCTGCATCCATATAGAGGAAAATATACCCTTTCATATTTCACTGTCAGAAAAGAATAATACCCATAGAGTCAGGTATTGAACCTTGCAATATTCAAAAGAGGAACAAAATATTATATAAAGGATGCTGAGTTTTCTTTCACTCATGCAGCATGCATATTATTTAACTGACAATGTTCAGATAATAATTTGTTGCAAAAAACTGCATGAGTTTCAGAACACTGTAGGAGGATGACACTGAGCAGACTGTCATTACTGCCCATATGGCTGTGGTCTCAGACGCCCTAACAGAGTCTTCTAGCCAGTTAGAAGGCTGAAGAAAAAGCTGGTCAGATTTCCAAGTCTGTCTCCCTTTCTTTGCCCTGAATGCTAATCCTGGCTTAAGGTGGAAAAGAACGCCTTGAAATATTGCATAAATATGCTTTGCACATACTTTGTACTTCTGTCCTTCAAGCTTTTCTTCTATAATTTTCATACATTACACAGAGAGTGGCAGAAATTCTGAAGGGCATCAAATTTGTGAAGAGAATCTGTAAATCCTGTAGGTAATACAATTATTATTTAATTTACCTCCTTTGGAAGAGCAGGATAGAGCTTAGAACTTGTTGATTTGTGTGAAAAAGACCTACAAGTTGCTGTATTGTGACTGTGGGGATGTATATTACACATGAGGTGGGGAGCAATTGTTCCTGAGCAGACAACTGACTGGAAACTAAATCTGTTGCTTTCTATAAATAAGCTTTCTGAGTATTGAATTTTGCTCATCTCACTTAGCATTATAGAATTGGGTACATTAGTATATTATTTATTAGTAGAGTTATAATGTCAAGAAGAAATATTGCAGCCAGTTTCCTTATTCATAAATGACAGAATCTGTGAAATTATCTTATATCTTTTGTGGAACTTTTCACTGCCTTCCCAAAAGTAAAGTTGTTTCAATCATTGCTTTTATTTCTTTTTACGTAGCAAGGATACTTGTTTACAATGTCACCCTTGTTTCTTTTTTAAGTTGGTTTTAGCCTGTCATCCATGTTCTTTATGGTAAGAGTGTAATTGAGATGTTTTTATTTCATAGAAATGCTTCCTCATTCAAAAGATGTTCTCCGGGAGATGTTCCAGGATACACTGAGGCTGAGTCCAGTGAAGGACTGAATCCAGTCCTTATGTGGAGGACAGAGGAAAGACAAGTCTGTATCAGATATTTACTACTTCCCTTTTATTGTAGTCACCCACAAATTCTTTTTAAGTCTTTTTTTAGAATTCAACATTAAAACATTTGTCTTTTAGCTACCTCTGAAAACCAAAGGAATTCTAAGCTATTCTCTTAGAGGAAAATCCCTTCACCCTAAGTAGCTCATGCAATATGAGAATTCATTTCTCTGCGGATGAACTACTGCAGCACTGTGAAGCTCCTTGATCTGAAAGATGTGTAAACTTTACATTGTATAAAATTAAAAACACGCATTGTCCAGTTAAACAGGATATGGGAACCTTATAATCTGCCCTTGGACAACTACTCTTAAGTTTATATTTTGCTCACTTTTCTTCTTTTCAATATTTAACTAGATGATTGTTTGATTAGTATTAACCTGTCATAGGACAGCTATTCCCAATTTATCATTTCATTGCTGATATCTCTGATGAAACAGGATGTTCTTAGAGAGCATGTACATGATATCTATGTCTTGCTAACTCTATTATTGTGCTTCATCTGAGATGAATCTCTGTTCTGTTTACAAATACACACCCTTCCTTTCTTTTTAGGAACCCAGGCCTGGTTTTTAGCAGTCAGAGAAGGGGTGGTGGTGCCAGACTTGTTTTGCTCTTCATTTTACAGGGACAATGCGGACTCTGTGAAAGTCACCACAGAGTGACTGTATTGCAGTATTACATGTATTACTACCAGTCCTCTGACTGTTTACCTCTCATCCATTACTGGTTGGTATCTATAATTCTGTAGTATCCTGCTATCACAGTGAAGATTTGGGCCTGCTTCTTGGTGGGGAAAGAGTGTCCGTCCCGGATAGCTTCTGACTTGGCTAGTTTTTTACTTTCTGTCTACATTTTAGTTAATTCCATTAGTAAGATCCCTTGGGCACGTCTGCTTGGCTCTTCCCCTTCTTTGCCATTACATCAGAGAACCTGACTGATGTAAGTAGCATGTGAGCAAATGGCCAATATTCTTTTCCTGTCAAATAGATAACTTGAAAAAAAATGTCAGCTTTTATGAAAGAAGGCCGGAAGCCCATTCCTTGGCTGTAATTTATCAAAGTAGATCTCATTTCTCTTTACACCAGGTACTCACATGGACCTCAATCTTTAATACTTGTGCCCTGTACATTCACTGTGTTATTTCAGAGGAAATGACAAGATGACAGTTTCTTGGACTGCCTTATTTTTCTCTGAAGAGAAGGATAATCGCCATTTATCTAAAGAAAGTCTGTGAGCCAATGGCGTGTCCAACAAATGTATAAACATGTTTTTCCTCCACTCTCTGATGTAAAGCAGTCTAACTATGATATGGGAACAGAATTGAGAGGCATAGGAAAGGTCAATACAGATTTTACTTTGAATGTGGTATTAGCTCTATTGTACGTGGATATTGCACACAGGAAAAATGCTCAGAAGATAAATGCAAAAATGCTTGGTTTGTTGTGATGTTTCAGACAGACAAGTCAGTCCTGCTTTAGAAAAGCAGCAAATCTAATTGGCTGAATTCACTGAAACTGCAACTGTATGACAGAAATGTAATAAGTACATTTGACTGTCTTTTCTGTTTCTTTTTTAAAAGGTGTTTCAATATTTCAATGATAAATTCACAGATCTCAATAGTGTTCTTTTGATTTTTGTCAATTTAGATAAATGTGCCTGGAAAGTACTGTAAATATACCATTTTGCTTGAGGTATTTGTACAGGGAGTTCCATCAAATGTGTACAGCCAGAGGGTAAAATTAATCTGAAATTAATAATGAAAAGCACTGCAAGAGGACTAGAAAGTGTGCTTCAAAAATGGGATCTAAAAATCCCACCCAACTAAATTTTTAACATTGTACTCAGAAGGAGGGAGGAAACATTATATATTCAAGAAATTTTTGCCAAGTCTACTGCAAGAAGTGTAGACAGCTAGAAGATGTCAACAGGGAATATTGTCATAACACTAAGAATAATGTGTTATCTAGTGCTTAACACTGAACACCATGTAAACAATTAATCACAGAATGGAAACTACTGAGAACAAAGAGCAGCATGTGAGTTGCATTCACAGCCCTGCACTAATGATGGAAGTTGTGTTTATTGCTTCTGATGGATAAATCTTCTTAACCTTTTTTGACATGGTATGTCAGCATCTTAAACACCTGCATCATTGTGATACTTGTGAGCTCTTATTTCTGGAGGGAGAGCGAATACTAATGTTTATTTTTCTGCAGGGGGATGAACCTTATGAGAAATATGATTGCAATGAATAATATATACTCTCATATACACACATGTATAAAATAGTCATAATGCAAAGGCAGCCATTTTGCTTGACAACTTTATCACCATCTACCACACTCAGTCAATGAGTGACATGCACTGAAGTCTCAGGTATTTCATAACATGCCAAAGCATTATTGTTTTAGTTATGGTGCTAGAACTGGTAGTGGGGGCTTTCAGTGCCCCAGTGTTGTGAAAAGAACTCTTTGTGCATTAAATAGGTTTTACACTACACTGTCTTACAAACCTTGTGTATTTTACACCTTACCTGTAGTTTGCATCTTAGGGAAGAATATTGTTTCTTGATGGGAAAGAACAGTATTTTGGTACAGGAAGCTGGTCTTGAATTAAGCGGAAAGAGAATCTGTCCTGAGATCTCACAGGAGGCAGGCAACTGGTGACTCTGGGACCAAAGGGCTGTGAGCAGCTAAAAGTGAAGCCCCTTGCCTCATCTGAGCTGTTGTCCATCAGTATGGATGTGCCCAACAGGGGCTGACAGGCAATTTGCACCTGAGCTGATGAGAAGCAATGAGTTACTGGAAGCTGGAGCTTATCAGAGCTCTGGTTACCAGTCATCACTCCTGATTTTCACCTTGTGCACAAGCTGTCAGCTTCCTAAGAAGTGGCTTCTTTCTCTGTCCATGGAAATGAAGAGTTTCATTACTTAATTTAAAGGGAGCAGGACTCTCTTGTTGCCGTAAGTGAATCAGAAGTAGACTGTTTTGCTTGGAGAGGATTTTCTTCTAAGCTGCTGAGCCCAAAGCAGATCTCAGACTGAAAAGGAGGTCTACATCTTCTCTGAAAGTTCCACCTGAAGAGACAATTATTATAGGCTTTGTTACTGAAACTTTATCTTTCTACTGGTGGCTTAACAACAAGGTATTATCTTTTTGCTCTGGGAATCGGTTGTTTTCATTTTCATAGATGTCTCATCACAAAACTTACGTGTAAACTAGTTGATCTCATTCACATTTGGAACTCAAGGCGAAGATGAATCTATCTTTGTTTTGTCTAAAAAGCTCTCAAAGGCATGAAAGATTAATCTCTTATTAACATTTGCCTGCAGCTACTTCTAAAATGCATTAGTTGGTTTCTGGGAAATTAATTAATCCTAAAGGAATGATCAAGTGTTCTTAGCTTGGTGTTTTTTTATATAGGACTAGATCCTTACCAAAAGACACTGTATTTCAACAGCAAAGCATCAAAGGGTTAAGTTCAGAGCAATCCAACTTGACCTTTTCAGCTTCCCAGCTCTGTAGAACTCCTAAAAGACTAATTTTTGTAAGTCACAAGTGACTATTACACCATAAAGAGCAGCAGTAAATTTGCTAATATTTCTGGTATTTAAACTGGTTTCTTGTATTAAAAAGATCCACTCAGAAAGACACTGAAGGAATACATACACATAGGAATCAAATATCGAGGGAGTCAGACCAGTTCACAGGACCCTTTTGTGCCTATTCTACCTCTGTGTTCTCTAGACAGGTATGTCTGCCACTGGCTTTCCTGTCAAACACAAGGTGCTGAGCTTTTAATGCATTTCTGTTGACACCTCACACTACAGATGTCTTCAGAATTAGAAACTACTGCTTTAAAGACACTGAAGTCTCTACCCCAATTTGTATTGTGAATTCCTTCTCATGGTGTTTCAGTCATTATAAATCACTGTCTGTAGCATTCCTGTTATGTCTGAGAGGACAGCTTCAGTAATGCTGCTGCTGTTCCAGAGTAGGCATCATTGGTAAAGCCTGGGGGGAGAGCAGGGATGGAGCACTACTGCCTGTGCTGTGATGCTCTTTGTAGACACTGCACTCTCTCAGATAAGTGCAAATTAAAGACCTGTAATAGTGGATTTGAAAAACTGAGAACTTGCAAAACAGATGAAAATGATGGGATGCACAATAAGATACATGCAAACAAGTTTCAGTACTTAAATAGGAATAATTAGTTGCACAATTAATCACTATTGCAACTATCTGAAGATGTTCAGGGCTCACAAACTGAATTGTAAGTCAACAACGTCATGTTGTCAAGGAGAAGACAAGCATCCCAGTGAGAATGTTATAAGCAGGACAAGAGTCTGCAAAACAAGATAAGGCAGCCTTCTGCTTCACTTCACAGTGCCGAGGCATCAACTGTAATGGCTGTGGGCATGCATGTTAAGGTAAACGTGGGGTGGTTTTTAGAGGTCCTAGAAGACAGCAGCAAGAGCTATTAAAGGTATCAAATCCATTACCTGTGAAGTCAGAGCTGAGGAACAGGGCTTTAGCTAGAGAAAGAGGAAATGGAGGGGAAACATGAAGCTTTTTACAGCTATCTACGAGATAGCTGCAAGGAAGGAGTGAATCTCCTCCATCTCTACTACTGTTGGGATAAACATAATAGGTTTAGCAGGTGAAATACGGGATTAGAAGCCAGGAAAACTTGCTAACAACCAGAGTGATTAAATACTGGAACAAATCATGGAATTTTGGAGATTTTACAGAGTTGCTCCTGGTTGTGTTATTCAAGTCAGTAAGACAGATTATCAGAAACTACCTCAGGAATAGCTGACCCTACCTCTGTCTATAGCATCACAGACTACACAGGGATAAGAAGGATCTAATCTTATCAATTCCATGTTAGTGGGAACAGACACATGCGTTTGTGATTAATTCAGCTTTCTCATTAATTGTTGCCTGCCTTGCTGCCTGGATGAGATCTCTTGGTCACCCACAGAAGCCTGGAGCAGAGTTTCTTTACAGTCAGCCTTTGACCTGGGTTTTACATTAAAAAATGTGGACTTGCCTGACGTGCAGCTAATCTTGAGTAGCAAGGCAGGCTTTTCAACTTTCTTCCACGTCTGCCAATTTATTTTCTATGCTCTTCCAAGATCTATGTTGTGAAGCTAATTTCATGGTTTACACCATATGGGCTCTGTAGCAGGAACAAACTTTTGTTCTGAGTTTGCACAGCACCTAGTACAACGGAGCTTCACAGTAGCACTACAAGAAAACAACAGCAATAATGACATGGAGGGAGTTGTTCCATCACTAAGGAGTTCTTTTCTGTAGCTTTCTGGTGGCTCTGTACAATGACAGCACAGAGAAAGAGCAATCTCTAAGCAAGCCGATCAAACTGACAGCTTCTTACTCCTATTCACTGCAGGGCAGTCACATGCCAGATATTAAAAGGAACGCTTTAAAAATACCAAAATGAACAATAACATCTGTAAGGCACCACCAGCAAAGGCAGAAAACAAAACAAAATGAAGTAGGAGACATCAAGGGTGGTAGCTTTTCAGTGTTTGTTCCCCTTAAGGTATAAATTATTTCTTAGCTGATTGACACATAGCATTGAATTAATCTGAAAAGCTTAGTTATTTGCATCCTTTGAAAACTGTTGGCCATACATAAGCCTGAGGAAGTTACATAACTGTCATCCAGAGTTGTGTTTTTGAGTGTTTGTCATAAGTTTAGCAAAGTGATTTTTCTTAATGCTTCCCTAAGAAGTACTTCATAATTCTATAAGAAGATAACAGGCTTGGTTTTCATCCGTCTATTTTGAGGACATAGATGTTTACTTCTGGAGTCTAAGTACAGCAAACTGAATACCAAACGAGAAACATTTACACAATTAATTTGATTATAGTTAATTTGTGCTTCCATTTTAAAATATTTTGATCTTCAAATTGGTTCTTTGGTCTTGAAGATGGAGTTTTCTTGTCCAAGGAAGTGCAGTCTAGTGGTGCAAGTGTAAAAGGCCCAGGCCTAAAAGCATCACTGTCACTGTCTTTTTTTTCTTTATTTTGAGCTTTCCCACCAGGCTCCCAGTTTCAGTGATAAGTTGTGTAAGTTGAATTAAATACCTGTGACTTTGCTCTTTTGAATACTCATTTGTGTATTATTCTCACTGTATGATCTGTTACAAAGTGCTACTTGTACTCGCTTCGAATCCACAAGCAGGAATCTCACCCTAAACATCCATCAAAAGTTTCAATAGTAACATAAAGCCTGCAATAAATGTCCAGTGATGAAGGCAACGCAACAGGCATCTCCTGAGAACTGACTCCCTGGAGGAGGATCCCCTTTTATGGTAGTCTGAGAAACTAAAACTAAGACTTGCTGTTCCATCAACTTTTGGCAGATGTGGCCTCTATCCTCCTCTTGTTTGGCTTGAATCTGTGTCTGAGGCAGGGGGCAGACAGTAGATACTTTGTTAGGTGGTTTGAGAGGTTCTGACCCAGCAATACTTTCTGTTGCCATTGCTCTCCATATGCTCAGGCATCAGATGTAGAGAGTATTTACATAGTAAAATGAACATGTAAAAAAGAGGACTGTAAATGTGTGGCTTCTGGCAGAATAGGATCACTTAAATGCTATTGCTTTTATGCCTTGGATGAAACTCAGTACACAGCCAACAGCAGCAAAAGATGTGAGTGCTGTTATGTGTGCATGTGTGAGTGCACTGGTCATGTGACTGGTCTGAAACAAAGGCTTATGGGTTCATTTCGCTTCTCTTCCTGTAGCTGGGACACGTAGACTTGCAATTTCCACATTCACTACTGTTTCTTTAAACGGTTTTTTTCATGTGCTCAGCAGGGGTGTGGGGAGAACAGGTGTGTACTTGATAGACTACTGGTATTTAAGTGGTGATCTGGGAAATTTTATGTTTATGCTTTCTCCTTTTTCTTATGAGCAGTCTTATCTTCTTTTCCCTCTCTTCTGTTGCCTTTTATTTCATTTTTAATACGAGCTTGTTTTAATTTCTTCATACATCTGTTTCTTAATTTCATTTCATTTTAATTTCTTCCCCTGATATAGGTTACTGATCTGTGTGTACACTAGGCATTTAAGACTGAATTGTTTTAATGGGTGTTTGGCTTCCCTTTGATAGAGCATCAGAACATCTGTGTGTGGGTAGCCCATGTATCCTTAGTCTCCCACCTGAGTCATGTGGAGAGTGTAGGCCCTAAGAGACCAAGATCATGTCCATCAAGTACAGTTTTCAGAAATATGTCACTCCTTCCCCTACTCCCTCTGAAATCTCATGGTTTTTGGGACTCTTTTGGGTTGTTAAATCAAAGGGTTACAGCAATAACCCTTTAATTAAAAAAAAATAAGAATTGGACACATCATACTTGCTTTGTGCATGTGTTGTTCTTCACAAGGTATGCTATGTTCTTTGAAGAAGAAAGACAGGGTGAGGTGAGACCGACTGGGGCAGTGGAGATAACGAGATAGCAGAGTGACATTGAACATGGTTGAGGGAACAGGCTTGCAGAACAGCAAGGTTTGGCAAACAAATGTGTTACAGCACGAAGACTCTGTATGTTCTGCATCAAGACTGAAGGGCTGCTGGGAGAGGCACTGAGTGGCCAGGCAGACCTCCTCATGGCAGGAGGCCAGGTGACAGTGTGCTGCTATTCAGTACCTGTAGCAGATTAAAAGGAAAGCCACAATTGTTTTGAACTTTCTCCATTCCAAGGGAAATATTCCAGGTTTTGTTCTGACAAAATCAGGCCTTATTGCAATTAAGTCTTTCAGTCTTTTGGGGGGAGTATCCCCTGGAGGAGGATGGATCTGCCTCAGAGCACTGGCCAGCTTTTTCTCTGTCTCTTTTTTTATCAACTCTCATGCTAATTATAGTACTCCCACACAACTGCTGTTTGTTCAGATGTGCCACACAGGTCTTTGTGGCTTTCCTCGCAGATATAGTCCTTTGTCCTATTATTGCCTCTGGGAATCTGGCCTGAAATGCCACCACTGCTAGGGGTGTGTAGGCCATCTTCTGACTCCTCCTATCTGGGAGCTCTGTAGCTGATGAGCTGTTGGGTTTTGATGTGAGTCTCTGTGGTCCTTTATCTCTCAATCAAGTCCTTGCAAGTGATGCACATTCTCATGGCTTCCATATACACCATAGATTTGTTAAAAATTCTATACTGTTCACATGTGTTGTGTCTTACACACAAAAATGTATAACAGAGCTCCTTCCTCACTGAAAACACTGTAGGCAGTTTAGAGCATAGTGAGATGTCACAGATGCTTCCCCTCAGCCAATGATGGGTTATATGTTTTTCATCAATAGTCCTAAAGCCAGGATTACACCAAGTAACAAGGTGGTAAAACTTATAAGAATTGCTTTCACTCATTTAGGTGGTTTGCTGGATCCAGGCCCAAAGGAAGTTAAATACTGGTAACACTGAAGTGCAGCTGAAGATTGAGAGTTTACATATGTAAGTCTGCATGTTGTTGGAGCATTGCTTGTTTTATTTTCAAGACTTATTTGTATGTAGAAGATAAATAATGGGTGAATTTTCTGATGGGGAAAAAAAGTACTGTTTCAAGTAAGCAAAAAAAAATACAAGAAATGTATCTTCAAGCTACCTCATGAAGTTTTAGTTAAAAAGTTCAACATTCCTTGAATCTAAGTTCTTTATGTTGTATAAGCAGAGTTCCTGAAGAGCAAAGACAGGCAATCTGGTAAATTTATTGTCTGCAAAATCCAGTTTGTGTGACTAAGGTGAGAAATGTGCTTTAATGTAATAATTATTTTCTTTCTATATGAAGACCCTTCTAAAACTTTCATTTTCAAAACTTTGTAATTAGTTCTATCAAAACATAGAAAAAAGTTGATTTAAACTTATTCTATCTTCTCATTATCTTGTGTCTGCTCTGGTATAATTAAAGCAGAAATGAAGTAAGTTTTAAGTGCAGAGAGTAATTTTAATAGGAGTTGAGTTTAAAAAGTAGTGGAAAGAAACATAAGTCGTGTCAAATGTCTTAATTTCCTAAGTTAATAATATAAAAAATCCTGTAGGTGACATTTACTTTTATGACATTACCATGCAAAAACATCAGTAGGCAAAATACAATATGCATAATTGAAGCAAGTTAAATGATATGAAGAATGCCTTGAACAAATAGCTATGAGGGACATGTACTTATACATAACCATTAGTGTAAGTTCATATGTCTACTTAATTAGACTTAATTACAGTACTGCAGAAGTCAATGCAGAAGCCGGGAGATGTGAAAAGAGACATTTTACATATTGCTGTAGGGATCATTGTATTTATGTAAGACACTGACGTGGCTTTACTCTAAAGGACTTACTGAAACAATTGGGTTTGACTACACCAGCAATATGGAAACAGAGCAACGAAACCAATGTCAAGTGCCATAGGACTACTCAGCAGTCAGAGCTGTCATCTGTTCTGATTTGCACACGTCATATCAAAAGCATTCTAATGCCTTGCTCAAAACTTTTTATTCAAAGAAACACACATACACCCAACTTCAGATCTGATCAGAATATTTTACTTTCAAAGTGAATAAAGCACTGCACAATCCTGTCAACATACATACAAAAAAACAAGGATAAACTATTGCTACAGTGAGTCACCTAGCTGGGAAAATGTTAGAGCATGACATTGGTATCACTTGCATTGACATAAGTCTTGAGAGATTTTGTGACAGTGGTGTTACTGCAGTGAAGAGCTGGTCAGATACCAAAATTAGGTCTACAGTTTATCAAAACCACTAAAGGCAGGATAGGATTGCCAATACTTGAGTGAAAAGAACATTTTGTAAAGTTAAATGTGAAACATAAAAGGTTCTCTCTATGCTCTATTTTTCTAAACAAAATAATTGTTAAATATAATCATTTTCTAAAGACAATGGCAAGGCTTCCTCAGTATTGCTCTATCCAAGTTAGGACATTACAGTCTGGGTGAGTGGGGAACTAATTGGATGGTCAGGCTCAGAAGGTGATTGTTAGTGTCCTCTATTCAGAGGCCCATGACAAGTGTATGACAGGAGTACCTACTGAACCTATCCTTTTCAGCATCTTTGCCAATGACCAGGACAATAAGAGTGCAGCCTCACCAAAGTTCCAACTGAGAAGCACAAGGGCACACAAGAAAAGAACAACAAATGCAAAGTCCTGTAGCTGGAAAGGAAGAACCTCAAGCAATGATTGCAGGCTGGTGGCTGCCTGGCTGGGAAGCAGCTCTGCTGAAAAAGACCTGGGAGTCCTGGGCTGGAAGGGCATGAACCTGCAGCATGCCCTGGCAGCAACGAAGGTCAGTAGCATCCTGGGCTATACAAACCATTGCAGAGCAATCAGACTGAAGAAAGTGCTTGGCACTGGACACTCTGTCCAGTTTTTTGCCCATTAAAACAGGAAAGTCACTGATAAACCAAAGCAATTCAGCAGAGGGCCACTGAGATACTTAGGGACTGGAACATTTCTCCTATAATGTCAGGCTAAGGGAGTGGGCTTGTTGCCTGAAGTTGGGAAGGTTTTGGAGGCATCTAACAGCAGCCCACTGGAACTCAGGAGGGGATTATGGAGAAGACAGAGCCTCTTTCACAGTAGAGCACAGTGGGAAGGTAAGAGCCAATGGGTATAAATGGACCAGGAGAGATTCAGCCTGGCTAAAAAGAAAAACAGTCCACTAATGAAGCAGGCTGCTCAGAGAGGTTGTGCAATCTCCATCCTTGAAAGTTTCTGTGATGCATCTAGACAAAATCCTGAGCAATCTGGTCTGACCCTACAGCTCCTCTTTGAGCAGGAGGTTGTACCAGAGCCCTTCTGAGATCCATTAGATACTCAGTTACTTTGTCCTTCCATGATTTCATGATAATCGGAAACACTCAGAAAGCCTAGTTTTAAAAATGTCCTCACATTTAGGATATTAGTCAGGGAATTAACACAGAGGATGACAGTGGAGCCCATGAAGATTTTCAACAAAATTTTGAGAATAATCTTTCTCAGAAGCAACCAGAATTTCTGGAACATTTTTCACCTTTTTTTCCCCATTTTTAAAATCATAGAGTTTGGGGAGGCACAAGACAAAGATCATAGAATCATAGAAAAACAATCAGATAATGACCCAGATAATGAGCCATGCAGAGATGCTGAAGAAAACAGTCCTGCTTCTCAGCTGTAAAATCACTCTGCTTTCCCCTCCTTTTGTTTACATCACTCCTCACAGCCCTCAACATGAACCTTCTCCATGGAAAGAGTTATGAGGTGTGATGGATCTGGGGAAAGGAGAGGATTAGAGAGATCTTGATTTACTAAGACAAATAATACTTTACACATCCAATAGTGCTTACTGCCAATTAATGCAGTTATTAAAAAAAAAAAAAAAAAGAATTAAGATCTTTTATGTGCTGAAAGCTTTAAGTAAATCATTTTAGAAGCATCTTTTACTCAAAGCAACCATAAATTCAATACCTCGGGCCAGCAGCTCAGGTGGTGTGAAGTAACATGGATCCCCTGACTTCTCTGAGGTAAATCTGATTCATACCTGAGGAGCACAAAGACCAAAACTGCAGAAAGAGCAGGCAGATGTTCCTATATGTGAAAAAAAGCTTAGAAAGATACTGTCTGAAAGTAGAATATTAGCAAAGATTTTTATCACAAAAAAGGTAATAGGTCAAGAGGATAGAGGAAAAGAATTAGGAAAGTGGGGTGGTTTTTTTTGGCTCGAATAAGAAAGCAACATAACAATGAGATAGGGAGCCTATTTGGTTCCTAGACTTCCAAAATATGTGAGCTCCTGAGGTTGAAATTTCTTCTTTAGGAAAGAGTGTTCAACATATCTATTGCTCAGTAATAGAAAAATATTTAAAAAAATAAAATTTATTAGGGCAGAAGAAACCAAGACTGGGAAGTCCAGAGAGATGAAATAAACTCACTTTGGACAAATTGATAAAGAACCTCAAGAAGATGAAGAGCATATTTAATGGAAAATACACCTGTCAACAATTACCAATACGCTGAAGTGAAAACTGACATTAGAGCAGGTAACCTGCTTTTATGTAGAGCAGGGGAAGAAATGTTCAGAATCTTTTTTTTTTTTTTTTCTAGTGCATTGCCATAGGAATTCTGAATTAGAAATCTGAATCAATTTTCTCCACCACCTGCTGCAAATCCTCTGTCTGGGTGAACTGGAACGTATTCCTGTGATTGCTAGACTGGAAGTTATATGAATAATGCCAAGGCATTAAGTGATGTTAAGTTTTAATCATAAAACAGTATCAGTGCTCTGGAGGATGGTATTAGATTCTGATTATCTTATTTCATTGTAATAATATCAGAAATGATGTTATTTAATGATAACTTTATGAAGAGCAAGAATTCAGCTGTGTAAGTCCTGTGGTACTAGTACTGGATTAAAGTGCACCACAACATCAGATAGATATGTATCCTTTCTACAGTCAAGCCCAAGTTTGTGTGGAAGGCTTCTCCTGGGTGTAGTGAGAGAGAGTCCGTGCTCCAAAGAACTTTGTGCTAGAGAGTAAAGCTGACAGAGGTAGTGAAGTGTATTGCTAACAAATGATAGTGTCAAATACGATTTCTACATGCATGTACAATTGCACACTACGTACTAACATCCTGGGAACACTGGTGAATTTTAAATGCTCCTGGTTTTTGGGAGTTTCTCATGTTCCCAAGGTTGAATGCCTAATCTTTCCAGGTATTTTTAAGACCTTTTGTGTGTTAATGTTGTTATTCTGCCAGGTGAATTTTGTTTTGATAGTGTGCATGGTGATTGCAGATTTAAAAAAGTTTTCCGAAGATGATTTACACAATGAAGGGGCAAGTTTCATAGACGCCTTATTTAGATATTGTACATATTGTTAGCAATTTGGGAGGCTGCAAAAGCCTAGTGGGGTCCTGGCCACTATTTGTTTCTTTATGGCTAGAGGAACCAGACTCACTCAGGAATAAGTTCTGTGGATTTTAGGAGACTTAGAAAAGCAATTACTGTGGTCTGGTTTATTTATTATCCTTGTCAGGCATTTATGCAATGTGAAATCAGATCAGTGTGGCATACGTCAGATCTGGTTTGCACGCTCTAGTTACGCAATTTATTTGCTCCATGCATATAACAAAAGCATACAGAGTGTGCTGTACCGTAGGGCGAAGCAAAACTAAGCAGTCTTGATTTTATCTGGGGCTCTATAAAAGAAGTTTTCCTGAGATGCATCTCTGCAAATAAAATCATATTCCAAGTTCAGAGATGCATCAAGCTTTTTATGGTAACTTTAAATCTTGCACCTCCGCTCTGGTCCTAGCATTGATGGGTGGAGATTTACGCAATAGTACTCAGTATATCACTCTGCTCATCAGAACCTACTGGAACTAGAAACTTGGTGTCTTGCGATGCTGCTTCAGCCTCAGCAATGATTTTGATCCTTGAGCCTTTCCCATTATTCAGAGTGAAATAATGTACAGAAACATTGAACAAGGGGAAACTAGGACTCTTTTTCAACCTTTCTTGACTCTGAGCAAAGAAAGTTGTTTTGTGAAATGTTAGAAGTCGAGGTCTTCTATTTTAAAGGGAATAATTTATGTATATATTGATTATTGTTTTTTAGAAGGTTTAGATTTATTATTTCTCCAAATGCAGCTTAATAGGAATGCATGAATAGAGATTTTCATCAGAATGTTGTCTATACACGCTTACACCATTTAGCTATAAATCACTCCTCAAAAATATATAATTGATCTTTTATACTGAAGATAAAAGATATTATTTGTTCACAGTTAACACCAAACATCATCAATTAACTGAAGGCATAGAGGTTCATTTAAGATGTAAAGTGTCACTGGTAAACTTCAGAAGCTAGTCTTTTATGGGACACGTCAACATTTCAAAGTTTTAAAACAATACTTTAGAATATGAGCCACTGAGCTTATCCTGAAGCCTCAGCCTGCTTAGCAAACTAAGATAGTAAAACACCTGACTGGCTGTGGCCCTGAGCAACCTGCTCAAGTTGACCCTGCTTTGAGCAGTGACTGTTTTTTCCAGTCTCCCGAGGTGCCTTCCAATGTCAACTGTTCTTTGATTCTGCAGATTCTTGAAACTTGCCCTTCTGATGCTAGTCTCTCCTCGTAAGGAAGCTCTGATGGCAAGTTATTGTATAAATCTGAAATAGAAGAAAGCCTCTACTTAACCTATATTCAGCAAATGAACTGAATTTTATGTGTGTCTTTGAGGATATTCTGTAGCTACCTATGTATTGTTTTTGTTAACTAAAGCAAATAATCTTTAATGAAGGTTCTTGAACTGTAGTCATCTTACAGGGACTATTATGTATGCAGTAGTATCCAAGTATTCTTGCCAAAGCTAGGCAGCAATTCCTCTTGCTGGTGGAGCACTCCATCATGAGAACAAAGAGACAAATTCTGCACTGTTTTGTACCTGGCAAAACTCCATTGACTTCATTAGGTGGATTTATCCTGAGTGTTGCAGATTTTCAAATGTTACAGGAATATGCCATAAAAAGCCATCTAGATTTGAAAAATTAAAACATAAAAGCTCTGGACCCCTAAAAACAAAGTGATAATGCTGGGGGTGTATGTTCCAAGTGTAGGAAAGTGCATTTTCTAAATTAAGCTCAAGTTGTATTGGGATAGTAAGAATTTCAGAACTGTTTTAGACTGACAATAATTTAGAAATGACTGACAAGAAGTACTGTTTTAATGGCACTTCAAGCAAGCATAGCATTCCTATTCAAAACATAAACTAATTTATTGTAGTTGTGCTCAATTTCTCAATAGACACACAAATAAACCTGATAAAAGGAGAGGAAATCTAAACTACTTTCTTGACCTTTCCAGAATGGCAATTTGGATTGGCAAAATCTATATTGCCTCTGTATCATGTGTATGCTGGTGAGCACTCTGCTTGACAGGCTGTCAGCGTCTTCAGCAGGACAATGTTCTTTTGAAAATTCCAGCCCTTGTCTACTGGGTGACAATGCCAGCAGCCAGTCCTGGGGAAGAGCTGAAGTGCTCTTCTGTGATGTCTGTCGCAATGTGAGATATGCCTCTAGGTCCACAAACTAATGATGCTCAAATGCCCTTCCATCCACTTTGATCCAGAGAAAAGAGATGACGATCAGAAATGAAAAGCAGGAACGCTAGACAGAGAGGAAAAAAAATTGCAGATACAGAAAAGAAAGGAGGAAAAGAAAGTCAAGTGGTCATCCAAAGAGTGAAAGAGAGAACTATGAAGAGCCTGAGGAAAAGAGTCCTGCAAAGGAATTTTTCTTCAGGATATTTTTACAGGTTTATTGTTCTTGTGGGTTTCCCATGGAGAAGAGGCATATCTTTTCACACTGTGCGTATGCATCCCCTCTCCTCATATGAATTGTTTAACTATTTGACCAGTTGAAATCAAATTTTGAAGATGCAGGATCCCTATAGGTTTCATCAGCGTGAATGACAGTGCAGGAGAAACAGAAAATCTCTTTGGGAAAGAAGGGGAAGACTTAGCACAAACACATACTATGTTAGCTGGAGAATACACTCTGGTAATAAAGGTGATGAGTACCTAAACCTTACAAAAGTCTCAAGAAGAGCTTATAGTAACTCAAGTGAGTAGAAAACAAGGTTTTCTTAGTTCTGAAACTTTTGGATTTCCCTAGGTGTTTTAGTTTAGAGGAAAATGGACTAGACAATGAGAAGGACTGTAAGAGCTAGTTCACTAGCTAAAAGCTATTTTTTATTAGCTTTGTTAAATTTAAAATTGAGCTTTGAAACGGCTCTCTGATGGAGTGAAAACAAAAGTGGTGATAAATAGAAAGCTGGACAATTGAGACTGCCCTCTGAGAAGATTTAGCAATGTTTCACAGCTAGTTATGTAAGTATTCACTACTATTCCTCCTCAGGAAGTAGGTCTGGTGTAAGAAGTCAGTCAAAGTAGATGCTTATTAAAGGAGAATGACACCTACAGTAAAGGGGAGTAAGCCCAGTGATCATCCAGCCTGGAACCCAGATATATCTCAGTCACAGTGACATCTGCCATCTTCAATCATTTAAACCACGTGTGCTTTTCACATACCACAGCTGTTCTAAAGAAATATAAAGAAGAACTTCACTGTGGGGGTGATGTAGCACTGGAAAGGCCTGCTCGGATGGGTTGTGGAGTCTCCTTCTCTGGAGACATTCAAAACCCACCTGGAGGGGTTCCTGTGTGACCTACTCTAGGTGGTCCTGCTCTGGCATGGGAGTTGGACTAGATGATCTTTCAAGGTCCCTTCCAACCCTTAACATTCTGTGATTCCGTGATCTGTGACAACGCATTTAGTTCCAACAGCAGTGCTGGTTGGTATATGGAATATACAAATCACCTAGCACAACATACATCAAATAGAGAGAGCAAATAATAAGAGCATCATGGATGCTGGTGCTGGGCTTTGTTTATTCACTAATGGGGAATCTTCATTCACTACAGGGAAGATTCACGTCATGTAGTTGAGGCAGGTAACTTATTTGAGGCACATCTCAGTGAGATGCTTCACCTATGAATGTCATCAATAAAAAGATACAGGTGTGTCTTGCCAAGCCGATTCAAGACTTCAAACAAAATATCTGTAGCAGAGCTTGTAAATACCCTTCTATGCCTCCCAATTTAAAAGAAAAAAAACCCTCTTACTGGCAGTTATTGACAAGTTTCACTAGCACTAGTTTCAGATAAGCCATATCTGAAAGAAGATGCCTCAGGGTGGAAAAGAGCTTCAGAAAATGAACCTTTAAAAACAAATATAGAAAAGTAAATGTAAGATCATTCTAATGAAAGAAAGGATAAAGGAAAACTTAAAAATAAGACTATTTGACTAGCCTGTTGTGAGAAATAAATATGTACCTTTCAGGGTTTGAGGCATATGCATTGAAGCAGTACAACTTCATCGGAGACCAAAATTTTACTGGCTTATTCACCTTACACCACAGCTCATAGTTGCAATTTCTGCTGGAAAACCTGATGCTTTGAAGTGAAGCTTTGAAGTAGTCCATGTTTTAACACTGAAGACATTTTTGAATGTAACCCCTCTTCTCCAGTTGAATAGAATTGCTTTGTGAAAAATAGCATATTCCTTCCTTAGCCAAGTAACTTGAAATTGCCTTCAATTTTTGAGGCAGTCAGACTGTGAGCCTTGGAGGAATGACTGCTTAACATCAGCTTCCACTATTTTCTATAAAATTTTTTTTCTATTTAACATAATTTTGATTGCCATATTTCTTCTAATGTCAAAGCTCCTATAGTCATGTGTTCCATATCATACAATTGACTGTGAGTAGGCAGAGAGGCAACATCCAGACTGAATACTAATATATTTTTGAGTCCGATTGTTCTCAACTTGTTTATATTGGCATTATTACATTGACCTGGTACTGAGTATGTTCAGCTAACGCAAAAATCTAGTCCATGAAGTCCTCTCTCTCTCTCTCTCTCTCTCTCTGTATGGTGATGCAAACTATTTCTTTTATTATAGCATGCTCATTTTTCTTACACAGCCTTCAAAAGGCTTTATCACTTTGTTCTCAAGCATCCCATCTTAAGATTTTTAATACCAAGCAGACATTTTAGAATAATACATTCAACACTAAAAGCTTTCACCTTGTTAGATAAAGATAAGAAATAAATACCATTATTCAACAGCCCCCCTTAATACTTTTAACAAATACATTCTACTTTTCAAGGTTGTTTGAACTACTTGACAAAGTGTATGTAACCACTGTGAATGGCCACCATCATTTTATGGACTATATTGTGTGAAAAATGCATTCTTGTTAAGACTTGATCATGTGATGGCAAACATGATTACTGTGGGGTTTACAATATATAACACAGCTATTTAAAACAGAAAAACAGTGAAGAATATTTTATTTCCTCTTATGTGAAGTTTTGTGTAAAATAAATGATAAAATAAAAACATTTTGGAATTTACTGTAAAAAAAATATATTTTCCACATTAGTCAAAGTTCCAAACCCAAGTATACTGCAGTAATAGAAAATGACAATGTATTTTATTTTGCTTCATGCAGCATTAGCAAACTTGCCTGTTGATTTCTTCTACTAGAATCCATATTGTGGGTGCTAACAGTAATAAAAGGAGCACAGAGAGCGTTTTAGCCATTGTGTGGAGAGTGCAAGCCCAGAGATTAGAAAAAATGTATTTTGACTGGTATGCTGAGTATTGTTGATCTCTACTCAATTAAGAAAATAATTGCATCAAATTTTTTGCTGAGGTATTTTGGCAAGGAAGCAACAACTTAAAAATAGATTAATTTAGATGATCATAGAACTCTGTCCACGTTTCAACCTCAGTAAATCTTAAATGCTTACCCTGTGCATGACTTAAGTCAAATGGTGATGAAAAGTACGATGTAGGGTAGAGACTGTAAACCTTATTCTATTACTATTGCAGCAGAAGAAAGTTGATTTAATCACTGTGCACTACAGCAGATCCCCAGAACATCAGAGTACCTTGACTCTATGCTTTTAAGTGCTGCTTATCAAAGGCCAATTACAAAGCAGATTTCATAAGACATAAAAAACAGTCAAAAGAATATTTTTTTAGTTAATATGAGTATGTCTGGCATTTCAAGTGAAGTAGGTATAGTGCTTTATTTAAAAAGCTGAGAGTAATGCCAGCACTAAAGGCATGCTCTCACTTTGATTAAACTATATGGTTATTAATGCAAACTTTAGATATATGATGGTTAAGGCTGAACCGATTTTGCTTTACTCCTACAGTTTGTGTTGCTGTTCATTGTTGCATTTTGTTATTTTCAGACTGTCCCTTTCAAACAGACCTAGAGGAGTTAAGTGTCTAAATCTGACTGATATTAGTGGCAAAGGCCCCCTAGAAATTTAAAGCTACAAGCTTGGCAGCTTCCTCAGTTTTTAATACACATATATACAGGTGATATTTGTCAGTTTTTAAGGAAAAGAAAGGATGGTTCACTGTCCCTTCTCCCCCCACAGAGGAGCAGAAAACAACCGGGTTAAAGCAGGTGGAGACTGCCTGTAGCTTTTAACTGTGCTGAGCCCACCCATTTAATTGCCCTCCCTGGTGTAAGGAAGGTCAGTATGTATTCTTAGGTATTCTGGCTATACCTAATTATTCTTGCAAGCTAACGCAGGCCAGTTTGATGCTGTCTTTTTCTGATAAAGCACTGTTAAAGTCAAGCAGCTGAAGCAAAGCATCTACTAGATGTCTGATGATCTGCACCCTTGTGCAGGTGGGCAGCAGCCCCTATGGTCTCATCCTGACATACTGTGGGAGAGCAAAATGTGGCTAGATGCTGAGATGGGCAATGCACCCCATAGAGGGCTGCAGTGAGTTATGGGGTGGCCATAAGCAGATGCATGGGACATGGATAAGCAGCTGGAGGGCATGCTGAGGTTACCACATGTTTTTTGGGGGATGCTGTCATTCCCAAGAGTGTCACCAGCTCTCTGGAAGGTGAGCAGTCAAAGGGGTCCTTAAATGCCAAAGGAGGCATTTGAGGAGCAAACCCTCAGAAGAATTTGTCGACATCATTACTCATGGGCTTTTGTGGTGGTGTTTTCTCATGTTTATGATGTGTTGGTATTGGTCTTCTCTCCAAGTGTGCTTGTTTGCTAGTTTTCAAATAAGAACCATATAAAAATTACAATAATAAATGTCAGAGGCTGAGATAACCACTAAAGAAACAAAACTGCAGGAAGAGCATTTGTTCTGAAAGGTTGATTTCTTGGTCTTCAAAATAAATGATTGATAATGTCTGTTTTTCAGAGTGTTTTGTAGTCTGAATTTGTTATGGTGTTTTAAGAATACCTAGTTAATTAGTTTGTACAAATCTGGAGTCTCAGGTTACATGCTGGTAAATTAACCCTGTAGGAAACCCAAAGTATTGTCATGGCTTTGAAGTGATAACCTAGATGTTTTTGTGTGTTTTTTCTGGCTATATGAGAACCTTTTCTCCCCTAGGAACCCCACTGTTCTGGTTCTCAGTACCCCAGCAAATTTCCTAATTTGTTTTCATGCTGGTTTTATGAGACATAAATGAAGGCGGGGGTTATGTGAGGATTTGTTTTCTTATTCTGGTAGTTTTTCATGGTCTATGTTGGAGGTATGGCATAAGTGGATGGCAGGATGGTGGCTTTCATGCTGGTCACAGCTTTGCAAGTTAAAAAAAAAGGTTCTTCTGAATATTAGATTGAGGTTTCTTTTCCAAAAGATCATGACATTTCAAAGTAATGTGATCTTGTCACATTTTTAGTGATAAAAAAACTCCTATATTTCAAATTCTTTTGGCATTTTGATAAGTTATGTCAGTGTGTATCAGTCACATCCTGGCTGCATGCAGCAGTGTGATTGACAGAACTGGACAAACACACAGCAGTTCCAGCCATTCTCTTTCCAAAGAGAATCTCATCTTTTAAAATGATGTTTACCACTCCATGCACACCCCCACACCTTCACATGTAGCCACTCAGCTACATCCAACCCCTAGTCATAACGTCACCAATGCCTGCCTGATGTGTAGAAGCTAACTACTTTGAATCACATTGTTCTTGCACGGAAAGAGCTTTCCACCTGCCAAGGACCACAGTTCCCTCATGCGTCAGACACAATTCCTGCTGCTGAAAACACTGGGCATTGCATGGGAGTGTCATGCCAAAATATCCCAGACCAGCCACCAACGAGGGCTGGAGTGAACAAAAACCTTTTAATCTCCACTTCAGCGGAGATAGTTTTATCTCAGAAAGAGATAGTTCTGCTTTCCACTTCCAATGTCAGTGATACTTGCAAAAAGTTGTGATTCTGTTGCCCCACAAGCAGGATTTGATACCTGGTTTGCAATCAGCCTAAGGACCTGAGACACTTAATTCATTAGTACCCAGCAAAGATGGGTTCTAATTCCACAAAGCCAGCACAGCTGGTTACAGTTGAGCAGAGTATTTATACCATTTAGAAAATACATATGTTCCCAGTCATTCTATGAGTACACTTGGTAGCTACTGGCTCGTCTTGATTTCAAGGTATGGTGTATTTTAAATGTAATGTGTATATTCAGTGAGTTGGGGTCTTCACTTGGAGGTGAGTATGATTATATTCAGAGGAATAGTTTACACATTCTAATGAGCTAAGTTCAACTAAAGTTCATTTGTTAAAGAAAGTTGGCTAACATCTGTTTCTTGATTAAACATTTTTTCACAAACAAGACAGTTCCTTTTAGCTTGCTTTGTGGCTTACAGAGGTTAAAGATTAGCAATTTGTTTCAGTTACACATAGATTCAACTGCATCTCTCTAATCACTGATGCTCCATCCTTCCTTAGGCTGACTCCTTCTAACACCTGTCACTTTTGAGGGATGACATTTTGGTTAATTATATTGGTACACTTTATCTTAAGGTAGACAAAGTCAGCATAACCCTAAAGAGTTCATGATCAGTCCTGCTCTGTGATGGTGTATGCTTAGTAGAGAGCTGCTTTCCTGACTCAACTTGATACTGTTGGCTGCCTCTTACTCTTCCTTGGAACTGGAGAAGAGAGATCCTGAAACAACAAAGGACTAGCCTCATAGGACTGGTTTCTTAAAGGCATCTAGACTTACCTCCCCATCCAAGGGCCCTTTTTGCCCTCACAAAAATGAGGTGCCAGAACTAGGAGTTTCAGTTATTTCTATAGCTGCTTATTTTGTTTTTAAAAGCCAATTTAACCCCATTTGGCATCTTGTTTAAGGAGGCTAATGCATGGCTGAGGGGCAGGTGGCCTCCAGTGTGACCCCAACCTCTTCCCTTATAGCCTGTGCTTCATTTGGCCTCTGTTGCTGCACCTGCAGGACTTCGCTTGAGGTAAAAGACAAAGATGAAAGACTTTTTAGCAACAAGCTAACAGAAGCTTGGACGAAGGACTTTTTAGCAGCAAGCTGTTGGTGGTGAGCCGAAGGCTCAAGCCGAGGTTTGGCTCAGTGTTTTCCACGTGGGAAGAAGACGGCTGCTGGCACATGGGCCTGGGGCTTTACTGCCGTGTCTCTCGAGCAGCTCAGCCTCTAGGTAGGCAAAGGAGTGGTGGAAGACTGGAGTTGGTTTTGTTTTTTTTTTTTTCCCTCCATAGTAGTAAGAGGTTGGAAAGGCTGAACAGGGTGGTAATTTAGAGGAGAGAGGGAGTGACTGCTTCCCGCCGTGCCTATCCTTGCCGCTGGGCGAGCGGTGTGAGGGAAGCAGAGCCAGCTGAGGGCCCTTGCACTTCCAGGGCTTCCTGAGGCATCATCTCCAAGGCCCAGCGCCAAGAAGAGTGGAACATCTCTCAAAGATAACGTGTTAATGGCTGCCAGGTGGCCAGGTAACACAGACCAAAAGAGAGGAGCACCTGGGACTGGCTTCACTGCCTGCAAAACCTGCGTAGGGCTGGCCTGTGTTGTAGAAAGTACCTGAGATCGTACCTCAGGTTTGTATGAAGAAAGGGTATTTGGTTTTCTTGGAATGCAGGTTGTCTGGAAAACTGTAATTATGTGTTAATAATTTGAGCTTATTTCTTTGACTTGTCAGTTTTATAAAAAGGAGTGTTTTGTTTTTTTTTTTTTCCCCTTCAGACATGCTGCTTGAAAGGTTGGAGTTTTGTCAGCAAATGCAAATCTGCTAAAATGCTCTTGAGTTTGAGCTATATTCAAGAGCTATATTCAAATGGATTCTTAGAGCTTGCTCTTAAAGGATGAATTAAAAGAAGAGAGTCTGAAAAAAAACAAACACAGGCACACAGGCTATTGGTCCTGTTTGGAGAGAGGGAAACAGGCTGATTTCTGAGCAGGCTTTGTTGGTTGAAACAGAGCTCCAAAGATTTGTATCCACTGAGGACTGGGCCTGACATGTTAAAAGGCAAAACACAGGCTTAACCTCTGGAAATCCTTCAGAAATATTTTCTTTTCCTTATTCAGTGTACTTGCAAACAGCTTTCCCCCCCCCCCCATGAAAATAAGCTCCATTGTAAAAAGTTCTCTTTTTCCAACACCTTTCTCTCATAAGTGTTAAGTAATACCCTGCCAATGTAATGTTATAAAATATATTGAAGACCACATGAGCAGCAGCCAAGAATTCAAAGTGTGAATGAACGTATTACTTGCAACTAATGAAACATCTTTGGTGTGCCTGATGAACAGTATATTAGCAGAAGTCACTGACAGAGAAGAAGTGGGATTCAGATTTTGTGCTTCACTGGAATGGGAAGGAAAAACACTGTTTAAATTCCATTTTGCTTTGCTATCTTGTAATTTGCTTAACAGCGCGAAAGATATTTGTTTGGGATGAACGGCCCTTGTCAGTTGAATGTTTCATCTAGACACTTCAAGTTGATGTTCAGGGTTTTGAGTCATAATTTACACATCTTGTGAAATACTGTCACTCATACCATTTACAATGAAGACTCTCAGATACAGTGGTGCAATTGTTAATCTGACCATTAACCTGTTACGCTCTTTACAAAAAGATGATGCAATGCTAATTTTTCTTCTTGATCATAGGTGAGAAAAAGTGAATACTGTGCAGCAGTCATGTAGGGTATTCAGATTTGGATTTGTGTTGATATCTCCACAATTGTAGCTCTCCAGATCATGTCCTGGATTCTTCCACTGAAACTGCATGTAAAATATAAGTCCAGGACAGGTCTGGAGAGCTGGCAACAAAACGTGCTGATTTAGGCATGCTGTAAGGCACATTTTGAGAGTCATAGGACCCACTTCATCAAACTGCTTTGCCATTTGGCTAAACTGATGTCTGTCTGGAATTGTTCAAAACTAGATTAAAGCCAACAGTGCTTTTAAGTGCTAATTTAATGGAACTTTAGAATGTTTCTTAAGCTTGTGCAGATGACATTATGAACAGAACAGCTTTTCTGAATTGTAAGCGAATTAAGATGCAACAGCAAAAAGTACTATGTTGTGATGACCCAAAATTCAGAGTCTGAGTAAACAATACAAGCCAAGTGTTTATCTTCTTTGCGAAAGAGTAAGTACAGAGTGAAAATGGCAGTAATAAATCTGAATTCTTATGTTGTGGTTGTTTTTGCAGTGTCCATGGTCTTAGTGAAACTCCATCCTTCTACTTCCCTCCAGGATAACAGCACGACTGACTTTGTGTCCCAAGTGGTTTTTGTCTCTAGTGTACACATGACTGTACTTAGACCTCTTGCTCAGGAAATGATGGTTACATGAGGTTTGCCTTCTTTTCAGGCGAGGAGAGAGCTCTATTCCCCCTATTGTGGGACCTCTATTGTGAACCTAGTCCTGTAATCTAGAGAGATGTCCTCAACACAGCCACCAGCTTTGAGAGGTACTTTTCAATTATCTGTAGAGGTAATGTACTTAATGACAGCTCCTAAGAAATCTGCCTGTGTGTGTTGTCATTTAACATGTAAAGAGTTTGTCCTTCAGTGCTCAACAAATAGCAGCTGATTTTCCTTTCTTATAAAGAACAACAACACTAGGAGTCAGATCACAATTGGCTGTCTGGCTAGTTATAGGTTCTAGCTTTTTAAAGCTTTGAGGATAAACAAATCTGACGTAAAACTCTTCTGTAGTGATCAGGAAACATTTATCTCCGTTGTGCAGAAGAACAGTTTCCATTCCTCAAATTTGACCTGTGTATGAATTTTCCCTGCAAAGATGAGTGAATTTTCTTTTAAATAACTTTCCTTAAAAAAAAAAAAAAAACAAAACAAAACAAATCCACAGCAAAACCAAAACCAACACCTTGTAAAATGTCTAGCCTGTATGTCGAATCCCAGTGGATTTCTGTAGGAAATAAAAGTAATAAAAAAATAAAAGTAATGATCTCATCTAGCTACGCTGAAGTAAGAACTATGTGTGCTCGATATCTGATCAGACATTTGCTAGGAATTAGCTTTATCTGTACAGGATTGACTGGTGAAGGTGAAAGCTGTGCTTATGAGACTAGGTTTTGGTCCATGCTTGTATGGAGACATCTCAGGAAGCACTGACAAAAAAATAGTCCCAGAAGCAGTACAACTACCACATTCAGAATCCATAGTCACATTGCTATCAACTCCATTATATTTGGGTGTTCTCCAAGTTGTTATTATCTGCTCCAAATTCCCACAGCATCTCAAGGGTATAAAGTGTTATGAGCGGGAATGTTGGATTTCTGTCATCAAAAGCACAAATGAAATGAGATCATGTAGGTGGAGGGTGTAATGATTTATTTCTTGTCCGTCATGCAAAAACATCAACACGCTTGGAAAAATACCCAATGAAATTATTTATTTTTCTTACATTTGCAGTGAGTTTCTAAAGGATACTTTGTGTTTGTGCATATAAATAAGTATTTATATATATTTTTTTTTTGATTCCGAGCTTGACCCTGCAAATATTTTTTGCTTGTGGAATAAGTGCTGATGTAGTTCATTTCAGTGGAACAATACTCATGTGATCCTTGAGAAAGAAATCTCTCATGTACTTCACAGTTTAAGAGTAAGGCTTTGTGTTGCAAAAAAACCTCTCATTTAGTATTGTAATCTTCATCTCAGAAATTAGTAACTATAGATACTTCTGTTCTATGTTTATCTCTGAAGCAAATGATCATTTTCAGTGTGAAAGAAAAAAACCTTCAAACTTTATTTTTACCACAGGAAATGGGCAACTTTTGAAATAATAGTTTTGAATTTTCTAGGTTTATTTCCGTCCTTGTTACTTCCATGCTTTTAGATAAATCCTTGTTTTTACTGGCCTCAACATAATTTTTTTTAATTGTTTTGTTTAAAAAAAAATAGTCTGTACCTAGGAAAAACAAGGTGATGATATTTGGGAGGAAGAAAGGAAACAGATAGCAATATAAATTATTTTGATTATTTTCTGCTTAAGAGATTTAAGGTAAAAAAAAAAACAAACCAACCTGCCTGAAGAGAATTCATAGTTGATTGTTTAAGACTAAAAATTATTAGACAGAAATGAAGTAGACTGAGATGATGGTTTAGCTGGCAAGTGGTTCCTTAGCTTTTGTTACTTGGAGACTTTGGAAGTGGGGAAAACGGAAGTGCATAAAGGAATAAGTTTTGAAGTGGTTGGTTTGTTTGTGTTTATGGACTATATTGCAAATCTAACCTCTTGTCAGTTTTTTTTTACACAAACTCACACTTTGTTGCATAAGTTTTAAAAGTTTTGAAGTCCAGAGACTCCACATCTTCGCATGGCTTTGGTTACAGTATTTTCTAGATACACCTGTGGAGTAGTCTGCTGAAAGTATCAGTGATGCATGAAGAAGTCTTGACTGCTTGCAACCCTAACTTCTGTCCTCTGTCTTTCACACTGGGACTAACTGTAAAAGAGGGCAGGAAAAACTCACCAAGTTAGTAAGGCATTTCACACAGTCTGTCCTTAACCACTGCTACATTAGTTGTTGACAAACTGCATTATCTCTTTCACCAGTCTGGATTTATGTGTGTTTCCACAAGCAGCTTAATCCATGCTTGGCTGTCAAAATGCCATTTCATGTGTCCTGTTCCCACTTGCACCAGTATGTAAGTCACTTAGAAACTGAGCAATTGAGACTGAGCTCTTCTTGGAGCTTGGAGGCAGTACCCAAGACCAGAATCCATGCAGCACAGAGTATAGCCAAGACTGAACAGAAATGTCTGTCTTGTCATACTCCTATGAAGGCTGGTCACAGAAGCAAAACTCTGTTGATGAGTATCATCTTGTTGTTGTTCTTAATGAACAAAGCATACAAATCTACTTGGTGTCACTGGGGAAATGTGCAGCTCACTGTCCTTATAAATGTCCTAGATTGTCTGCTGAAGTAATGTCTCGGCTGTCGGCAAAGTACCAGGCATCTGTAAGAGTGTGGTGAGAAACTGTCACATGTAATGAAGCATGAGAAAGCAACATGCTTTATATGGATTTAGTAAATATAAATCCTGAAAATCAGTTTCTTAAAGAGGGTGGGGAGGCTGATAGCACAGAGTAGTCTTGAGAACCTTTTCCTGCTACTGGTTGCAGACAGCGCTGATTTAAGCTGGGCTCAGGCTAGCATTGTTTGTGCTAGTAAGATTTAAAGTTGATGCTATTAGAAAATCATCTGTTTATCAGTGAGCTTTGTACCTGGCCAATAGTATGCAAATCTGTCATGCTTGGGAAACAAAAGCAAGCTCCTGAGCTGGGGCAGAGGGGAGGATGAGAATTGTCAGACTGCATGGCTACAGATTGTCTCAAAGAACAGGATACTATCACGTACAGCTCTTACTTGTTTGAATAGACAGAAGAAATGCCATTCCGGGTAATCCTTATTTCATTTACTGTTC
Organism: Urocolius indicus; assembly: GCA_013401255.1. Lineage (NCBI taxonomy): Eukaryota > Metazoa > Chordata > Aves > Coliiformes > Coliidae > Urocolius > Urocolius indicus. Next base: position 36,276 of record WBNH01006344.1, on the reverse strand, counting down.
TAACATTACTTGATGCATCAGAGAGATATGCTTCATTTACAATTTAATTCTTACAGTGTTAATATTTATCCAGCATGTGGAGACCTGTCTGCTCTATGTTGTTCATATCATCTTCATATTATATAAGAACGTCATTGCAAGGGTTCTAGCTGCCAAACAACTGCCTGAGGTGATAGACTGAAGTGACCTTGGTTTTGGCCAGAGGACTAACTGGCTGCTTTCAGCTGAGGAAGCTCCTGCCCAACCAGTCTTCTGGGGAAGGCAGTCAGGAGACCTGCACGTCTCTGGGTATTTGTGTGTATTTACAACCTCTGTAGCTGTCCCTGTGCTGGAGAATTTCTGTGTCTGGAGAAAAAGGTAGAAACCTCATGTCTGAGGCAGGAGTGGAAGGAGTCATGGAAGAAATGGAACTTGGTGTTGTCGCTGACTTTCACTGGTCTCTTGTAGAGTTCCTTTCCCATCAAATTTATGGATTTGCTGTCTAGAATACCAGATGAGTTGTTTCAAGTTTGGTTTTTTTCTTCCTTTCAACCATTTCGTTTTTCCTCACTCCCAGAAGTTACTCTCCAGTCAGCTCCAAAATCTGCGTACTGCCTACCTCATAAAAGATATTGCTCAGACTCTGTCATCTCTTTTTGAAATAGTCTGGGAGTAAGAAGACAACAGCAAGAAATCCCAATAAATTAAAAAAATGCATGGTTTTGATTAATACAAATATATTGTCCTATAAAATTGTATGGATTAGCATACTTGATCACAACGTACATTTGGGAGATCAAACCCAGAAAAGCTATTTAAAAGCTTGCTTCCTTTCCCAGTATCTTCACGTTGAAGAAAAAAAACTATACCAGCACAATCTATTAAATAATTTATTTTTCATCGATCTACAAAGAGTAATCTAGCTGTTTTTTTTTTTTTTAACCCCAGAAATAATAACTGGAGTATAATGTTATAGACATAAAAGTTTCACAAAATCTGCAAAATTAGTTTTTCTCCTGATTTCAGCACTGATTTATCTCTTATTGACTTAGAGACAGGAGGATGACTTGGAGTGGCAAATAGGTCTTCTCAAGGAACTTATCAGAGACAGTGGCTATGCTGCTCCTCACTTGACTATGCTCAGGATAGAGTTCTGGTCATTGAACTGTACAGTCAATCCTTCTGTCACTGTGACAAGAAATATCACCTTGACTGGTCATATCCTAATTAGAAGTTAGTTGTCAATGGTACAGCCTTTCTGAGTAGACAAAGTAGCACTACAAATGGAGAAAGCTTCTTCCAAAGACAACATCCACTCCTAAGCATCTCAGAAATGCCTCTTTACCAGAATCTCAAGAGACACATATGGTCATCCTAGGTCTGTTAACCTGTAGGAGGATGATTTTTAAACAGTATCTTCAGATACAATGAGGGAGAATGTAGTCAGTGAAGCTGATGTGAGAGTCCTTTGTGAGCACTCCCAAAACCTGCCAAGAGATGTTCTGTGTTCATTTGTATTCTTAAATGACAGACTCGAGTTAATGAGCAGGGTCGGTTAATGTCTGCTTGTTATTGCTGCAGATGCTGCTAAAGGGAAGAATTACAGCTAATACAGCCACCAGCTTTCCTGTTGCTCAGGTAAGAAGCAGCTGTGTTAGGAAGACTGAGAGGATTTAATATTTCTGGAATGTGGTATTTGTTCAAGGTCTTAAAAATGTTTCTTCAGAAGTCTGTAACAGAAGAGGATGGCCTGAAGTCTGGGTTGTGTTAAATAAGGAATACAAGAGCAGTGTTAGTCAAAAGCCTTGGGGAGAGGGGAAATAGGCAGCTTTCTTGCCTGCAGTCACAGGAAATGAGGGAGTGAACTCTTCCCATAGAAGGCCAGGGCAGTCTAACTTGATAAGGCATCACAAGGGATCTTGTTTGCTTTTGGTGGTCTTTCTTGAAGATGAGATGCGAAGATGCTTTTTGTGAGATGAGAGCAACAGGGGCCATCACCTTAGACAATAGATGCACAGGAGATTTCCTTGCTGTAATCCATCTGCTCAGCTTTTAAGCAATTATAGTAAACACAGTTTCCAAAGGAATATGGCAGCTCTGCGTCAACCCCTGCTGTGTCCTAATGCTGACTGGGGGGGATCTGGCATGCAGTAGTGAGTTCTGCACCACTGGATCTGGCAGCCTTTAAGGTACAGCAACTGGGAAACCTTAGCAAGTGTCCAGTTCTCTAACTTGTCATTCCCATAATGTTGAGAAGTAAAAAGGTTTCACTGCACTATTTACATTGGGTGTTTTCAGAGCCAGTATCAGAGCTCAGTAGAGAAAAAAAAAAAAAAAAAAAAAGGTATTGCAGTGATGTACAATTATCCAAGAAGTTAACTGGCATATACAAAAGAGTAGGAGAGTTCATGGAAATCCAAAATACTTTTATTTCATTCTCTAACCTCCTGTTCAACCTGCTTACAAGTACTGGAGACAGTCAGCAAAGCTGTTCTGCTAGTAGAACTCCTTTTGTCAGAGCCAAAATTATTTGACATAGATTTGACCTTCCTTCCTCCTCAGTTGGAATTTTTTGGTCTTAAAATATTTCTGGGTGAAACATTTAAGGAATGCTTAGAACGCTTTTACTCAAGACTTCTTCATTGCTAAGTCATTTAAAATAATATGATAACATATATTTGTCCAACATTCACCTTTTTTTTTTGGGAAGACTTGATATACTATTTTATTTTGAATTTCGAAAAAAACCACTTGTTTCACTTACAGTCTCAAATTGTCCTGCCCCTTCTCACCTCGCTGCAATCTCCTGAGATGTATCTACCAAAGCTGAGTGAATCTCATTATTCCTGAATTTGAACAAGAAGATTTGTTTTCTGCTTTAGGTACCACTAGACTTGGGAAAACTCTGCTAATTTAAAGGAAAAAAAAAAAAGGAATACAACAATGGAGAAGCTGTTAATTGCTTTGTTTCAAACAGAGCTTCCTCCCTCCAAATAATTTGCAATTTGCAATCGAATTTTAAATAAGCTTCTGTATAAATTAGATCTTATAGTGCTGGACCAATTTGTTCTCCTTAATTTGATTCACTCTTTAAATTAGAGGTAGACTGAAGCAGTAACTACATACTGGTCAGTAACAGAGAAAAGGCCATGGCTGAAACGGACAACTGTTCTTTTAGTGGGGTTGCTGTTCTTTGAATCATACCCTTTAAAAATGCTAGTTTGGTTAGACAAACCCAGTTATTAACACTGCTGATAAGCACAGTCATGAAGGTACAAGAAAATACCTCTGCCATTCCATTTCATTTTAGTAAAATTGATTATGTTTGAAGATTCTTCAGTTTTAGAAACCAAATTCCTGTGCCATATTCTCGCAAATGATAAACACCATTTTTTTGCTCATTTATGAAGTTTTATATAATCATTTAATTGACACTGAAATTGGCATGCTCTGTCAAGTTTGACAGAGTCTGAGCTGATGAATAAGTTGTAGTTCACTGTGTAGACTGTGTCAGTGCTGTTGAATGTAGCCAGGGGCTTACTGTGGTGCTGCTTCAGGAAAATGATATATGTGAATGCTCAGGAAGTAGTTTGGTTTTTTACTTGAAATAACTTTCATTGGCAGCAAAAGCTGCCTGAATGTATGTGAATGTATGTGCATGTATCTGTTTTTAGGGGGTGAAGTGCTTTGCCTCTCGCATGTCTGTGACTAGATTTTTTTTTTCATTGATACCAAGCATAAATGCTTAAAAAAAAAGAGAGGGCAAGACTGAGGGCTGAGGGAAGATCTGACAGATTATATCTGAGTCCAGAAAGGTCCTCTGTCGTTAAGGTCTGTTGAAAAGCATTGATGGTAATAAGTTGCAAAGTATTTCTTGTTTTCTTAAAATACTTTTGAGGGAGTAATGCTCATGTGTTTCTGCTAGATAATATTTGTTGAGATTAAAATTGCTAAGATACCATGAAGAATCTCATTCTAGCATAACTATTTTTAACTGGATAAGAGGAATATTCCAGTCATAGTTGCAGCAATATTTTTCAGACTTGAATGATAAAATCCTGGCCTTGCTCTGGATTTTCAGAGACCTCAGCCATGATTCAAATATTTTCTTCCATGGAACCATCACCTACTGTATTTCTGATTTTAGGAAATTCTGTTGTTTTGCTGGTTCTGTACATTGTGTTACCTTCTACAGAGGAAAGATGGCATTTAAAAAAAAAGGTTTCATTTTTTGTTCGTACAGTATTCACCAAAATATTCCTTATACTCACGATAAAATTATCTCAAGCCCTTAAAATGGACTTCTAAGTTACTCATGGAGAGCTCCTGAAGATTTAAACATTTTCTGTCTTGGTGTCTTGTTAACCTTGTTTCTGTGGTTTTAATTGGGTCACCATAGGCAATTGGTGGTGGTGTTATTTAATAAACTTTGAAAGTTGCTGGCCAGTGATTTGGCTGATTAATATGAATTAGATTCAGAATTAGCTGATAGAAAGATATTTTACTTTCTGACATGCTTAGATTTATGAAGATGTTATGTCACTTTTTATCTTATCACATTATGTTAATAATATGATGTGCTTTAGCTTATTATAGTCTTTTTCAACTTCAGAAAAGTTTGTTACCAAGAGGCACAAGACTTGACTCATTTGACAATTAATCCAAGCAAAATTGTTACAGCCTAGTGGAGTGGAAAAATGTTCAAATCTACCTAGATAAAATGCATTGTGTGTGTGTGCATCCGTATATGTATACATATTAGTTTTAAAACCAGTTGCAGAAATGGAATTTACACTTCCTAGTAAGGAAAGCCAGTGCCTATTCTACTTTACAGACTGGACCATAGAAGGACAGGTGAATCTTGCCAGACTTCTGCAGAGGTCATGTAAGGTGTCTGAAGTGGAAAATCTAGCTGTTTCTCTTACCAAGTCCAAAATGGTCTAATCTTTTTCTCTTGTCCTCATTGTGTGTATATTTTGAGTCACTGGCAACCAGAATACATCAAATTGACAGACATCTTGGAGGAATGGAAGGTGGAGCCAATCCTTATTTAGTTGTAGATAAAAATCTATGTGTATGCACAACTTAATTTTTTTTTTTAAGTGACAGAAAAGAGGAATTTATGCACAGCCTGCAGCAAGAAAAATCCTTTGTTTTGATTACAGCTTTAGTGTCTGAATCTGAATCCAGCATGCCCTCGGTCTTTCTCTTCTAGCGTGTTGTCAGATACCTCAAGGTGAAATTTATCTTGCTTCTTGCTACAGTACTGGCAAAATGTAGAGATGGGAGAAAATTATTGTAGAAGAAAGGAATTATTCTGTCTTGATTATTCCTTTGTAGTATAAATCTAACCCTCTCCACTCCTTCTCCCTTCCTTCCCCACCCTGTGTTTTCTGTCAACACATTCTTCCTACCCATAATCCCAGTTGAGACATGACCAGATCCTTGGCAGTTGTGTTCATGAGCACAGCAGTCTGTCTGGAGGTGAATGGATTAGTTATAGACAGTCTTATGATAAAAGAGCAGATCTGGGGAGGTAGTACTCATAAGCAAGTTTTTGTCATGCATTGCTGGATGGGCAACACCATGCCGCATGAGACTTGGTTGTAAACCAGCATTGGCAGGGCTTGGTTTGGGCTGGTGTTCTGAAAGACATTTGCAAAATCTCTTAATAGGTATTGTTTGTGTTTTGACATTTGTCATTAGCTAATAGGAAATAACTCCTTTGCCATCTTGCCGTAAAATTGTGGGAAGTGAAAAGTTGTAAAGAACATTTGGAAGTTTACAGGTGAACAAGGTTGTAGTGAAAAGGTAAAACATTTTGCCCAGAAAAGTAACCTGGGTGCTACTTAACAACTTTGCCCAATCGAGAGGGGCATGTGTGCAGAACTCTTTATTCAGTAATCTGTGTGCAACTGTGCGTGAAAATAGGGGTGATGTGGGATGCATGACAAGGCTGGGGAGAATCACTGAATCTTAGAATGAAAGGGGTTGGAAGAGACCTTTAGAGATCATTTAGTCCAGCTCCCCTGCAGAAGCAGGTACACCTAGATCAGGTCACACAGGAACACATCCTGGTGGGTCTTCAAGACCTCCAAGGAAGGAGACCCCTGGGCAGCCTGTTCTGAGCATTAATGTTGTGCTGGGGGAAATGACTAACTTGACTTCATTCAGCAAAGATAGACTTTAGGGTGTGCAATTATGTGTTTTCTGAGATTCATGGGTTTATTAGGATGCTTCCCTAAAAAGGTTGTGATATCATAAGAAAATATAAGCCATTTTCTAAATATTAGAGTTGTCTTTAAATCAATATTTTCCACTGTTATCATCGACACAGATTACTTGAACACTGAGAGTGTTCTCAGGACAGTAGACGCTGTCCTCTCTCTCCCCACCATGTTTGCTTCATGTCTATCCCTTTGCTAATTCCAGATACTCTCCTTCGCCTCTTCATAAAATGCCAGTATTTTGCTTTTTTTTTTTTTTTTTCTCTTCTACTGTCCCTTTCAGTATGTTCATATCCTTAACTTTTTCTTAAATTGATCTCTGTGAGACAGTTGGACTCAGAGAATACTCAAAGTGCACGATTAATAGCAAATCATCTGTCAACACAAGTGAGGCTGGAGTCAATTCTAACCCGGGAAAAAAGAAACTGAAAATGTACAGGTAAACAGAAGTGATTTAGTGCTCAATCGCTGGTCAATGTTAAGAGCAGCCAATAAAAGGTGATGTGAAAATGGTTGACATAAAGCAATAAAATATAACCTCCTACATTAATTCATAGCATTTATAGGGGGGAAATAAGGAAGACCTAACAATAGTTTCAGTGTGAATTAGTAATTGTTATTATTTCTGTCATTATATGCAGGGCTGAAACCTTAAAACTTCATGCATATGTTTTTGAGACAGCAATAAGTGGTGAAAATAAAACTTGAGGCAGATTTATAGTTCCTCATGAAACGTACCATTTGAAGAACATAACTCTAATGGTCTAAGTTTGGCTTCCTGTTTTATGACCTTGCCTTCTGCCATGATCCTAACAATATCTTACGCTTGACACTTCCAATGTGAGCCAGAAGTCTGTGCTACAAAGGGATGCTGAGACAGTAAGAGATCCTTTCCTTTTACAGAATGCTTTATATGACTTCTTTCCCTGCTTTTATCACAATACACTTATTCCTGTGAGTTTTGTGCCAGAGAGTATGACTAAGTCGTTTCACCTTCATTGTAACTAATTCCCGTCTTGTCACGTTTTGGTTTTTATTGCTTCATATTTTTTCTTTTTAAGTAAATGTATTTTCAGCCTTTTTGAAAAAAAAGGAAGGGCTGTTCCTCTGTTCCAGTTTTGGACTGACCTCTAAGGAAACTCTGCCCCAGATAGATGTTCTTTCTACTCTCCACACTTTGAAGTCTTTTCTGCCGGAGGAGCTCATTTCTAAGATGTTTTAAAACCAGAAACCAGGCCATCGAATGCCTTAAAGATAAAAATTGAGCCTAATCTAATGTTCCATACAAAGCCAAAGTAGGAAGGAATATGTTGTTCCTTCTGGAGTTTTCAAAGCATTGAAGGATGCACGCGAGAAATACTGATTTCCTGAATAAAAGAAACCAAGAGGTCATAGCCGAGACCAGATGGTTCAGCCAGACAATGTTTCCAGTTAGTGCAAGCAGCACTGTCAGTATTGGTTTTGGTATTATTTAATTTCAACAGTAAGTCCAAGAACTCCTTTTCTCAACAAATTTTTGTCACTGAAACAAAATGGTGTGATTTTTTTTTTTTTTTCTTCTGTTGTCTGGTATAGCCTTCTTTTTCCACTTGGACTCAGCTTCTGTTAGGTAATCCTGTCCATGCTGTTAAGTGTCTTGTTAATGTACGGTCATTTAATGCATCTCCCACTGATGTGTTTAGAGCCATGCTAGCAAATCATCCCTGACTCCTGTGAACCTTTTAGAGTGGGCAACAGGGTTGCTTGATTAACTGTGTCAAAGGGTTGAGAGAGGTCTGGAAGGGTGAGAGAGGTGCTTTGTTGTTGTCAATTGACATTGGGAGACCATCTGCTAATGCTTTGTCTACCAGGCACCTGGCCCCTGGCCTGAATCCAGGCTGCAGTGAGTACAAGTGTGCTCGACTCAGCTGCAAACCATTATTTTTTATCTCATTTTCCTATGATCTTTAATCAAAATGGTAATAAGTAATAGTTTGATCATGATCCATGTATTCTTGTTGCTTTTTTTTTTACAGGAATAAAATCCATTATTGGGAAATGTGTGTTTTGAAGGATAAAAGGCAGTTTTTTTTCTGAGTCAAACACTGACAATTGTGGCTAGCTGCAAGAGGACAGGCAGGTATTACCTTCCTTAGATACTCTCTGTGAGCCCCCAGTGCTGTGGGCTTAGGACCTTTCTGAGACTTAGATGCCATAGTTGAATTTTTCCACTGTGGATTTTTCCAGTCCCTTTTTGAACTGCTATACATCTACAAAAGCTTCCACAATACAGCTGTGTATTCTGGAAATAGCTTTGTTCCTGCTAATTTTACATGACTCCTTGTTTTGGTACAGTCTGAACCATCACTTCCTTTCACGTTCTGCACATTACTCAACATTAAAGTTTTTGAATTGAAGAATTGTTTATTGCTGTCTCTGAAAAATGAGAAAAATGAATGTCTCACATAAGACACAGCATTTGCATCTCTTATTTTAAAAGAAAGGTAATATTGCATCTTATTTCTGATGTCTACTTAGTACTGTAATGGGTGAAAAACATCACTGTCAGAATGAAGCAGCTTTAGCAGAGGTTTATTTATGTCAAATCTTAAAAATGTCTGTGATTGCTGTTTCTGGTTTTGTTATATTCTGTACCCCTTCAAAAAAGATGCTTTTTTTTTAGCTGTGGAAGTTGAATATTTTTCCAAGTTCCAAAATTCTGTACTCACATGGAAGTGATTGAGCTTTACCCAGCTGCCTAAGTGTTGGAAGCAGCTCAAGCAAGGCTTCCACATAGGATTAGGAAGATGTCTGATTTTCTGTGTGTCCAGAATTTCAGAAGCATGGAAGGGATGGATATTCTTTTTCAGAAACAAGAGGAGAAACACTGGGATTTCCTGAAGAAAGGAATTAAAAAAAGAAAGCTCATATTTAAACTATGCATTCTTTCATCAGGCTTCTTCATTGTGTCCCACTTGCTGACTGTGTACAAAACATGTAAGTAGTGGATCTTCCTGAAGACTCCCTCACAAAATCTCATTCCTTTTCCATACAGACTGGAGATGGTTAAAGTCTTCCTGGTGAACAGTCTCTTTACATACAGGACTCCAGCATCGTGTGTTGATACCAAACACCTATTCCTTGCTCTATAGCTATCCCATGAATTTAGATCAAGAAGTTAGCTTTTGCATTTGGAAGTGGACATAAAAGAGACTCTGGACCGGAAACCTAGAGCTTGAGAAACCTGCAGTGCCCTTGCTGTTCTTTAACAGAGTGTGGAGAGGTGGTAGATGAGGAAAAATCATGAAACAAGAGCCTTACCTGCTTTGCTTAAGTAGTAGTAAATGGCAAGTATGTGGTTGTGTGGTGGTGGAAATGAGGTTTCTGAGAGTGATAGTGGAGTACTTCAAATCTGCTTATTTTAATTGAAGTGACTGTTCTAATGTCTTTCAAATGCCTTTTATTACACTGCAAAAATGGTTTACTATGCCATTTTTGTACACAGCTTTTAAAGTGGCAGAACTGTATCTTTTTTGGAAGTCTTTTCTTATAACCCATGCTTGTAGTACCATTAAGAGGTTGAAGCTATCATTCTGAGCCATGACAAATGAAAAGATACGTATCAACTGGCAGCGAAATCATCTTGTACACAAATGCGAAGTAAAGTTTGGTAAACAAACTTAATCATGACAAGTAGTTTATAATTTATAGATATAGGATAGGTCACTACAAGTGAATTTCTTACTCTGATTTCAGGTAAGACAGATGCTCCTTTATAATATTTAAATTTATTCATAAAGAGTGGTCAGGTAAAATTAGTGAGAGGCTGTAGATTTTTGGTATTTTAAAAAAAATCCCAACATAGAATCATAGAATTGGGGTTGGAAGGGACCTTTAGAGATCATTTAGTCCAACCCCCTTGCAGAAGCAGGTTCACTTAGATCAGGTCACATAGGAACATGTCCAGGTGAGTCTTGAAGACCTCCAAGGAAGGAGACTCCACACCCTCCCTGGGCAGCCTGTGCCAGGGCTCCATCACCTGAACAGTGAAATAGTTTTTTCCTATATTTAAGTGGAAATTTTTGTGTTCCAGCTTCATCCCATTACCTCTTGTCCTGTTGCTAGATATAACATATAATATTGGAATTAATTAAAAATATTTGATTTATTCATATTTAATAGAGCATATGATATATTATGATATTAAGATATTAATCTTCTTACAGAATAATATGTAAAAATTAAAAGACAGCATTTGGAATATAAGAAACTAATTATTGTGGCTACATAGAGAAGCTATTTATTCAGCTGAAGATTTTGAGATCCTCCATAACAGAACAGTGTTTTACATGTAATGATAGAGTCTTGTATTATTTGATATAAACTATCTTCTAGTGCAAGGTGAATTTTCAGAAATTTAAAAAGGAACAAGATTCTTAGTCTCTTTTGAGCTGTAGTTAGTGAACCTTTTTGCAGGTGAAACAAATTTGGCAAATTCTTTTATTTGCATTCTACTTCCTTAGTCTTTTTTCCGGTGGAAACACCAAGGGAAGAATTGAAATAAAGCCATTAAAGATGACCAGTTTTACCTTTTTCTAGTGTGCAAGCTGTGAGAATGTAATTTTGCTTGATATAATATGATTTTTACTTTCCCTTCCTCCATATACTGGGGAAAAAAAAGTAAAAGTAAAAAAGGAGGAATATCAGGGAGATAATATTTTATTTCTTTTCTGAAGCTTCAAAATGAGGGGAAAAAAATCAATACACAGGAAGTATTTACACTTCAAACTCTCCAGTGCAAATACAGTTTGTAATGGGAATGGCTTTTATTTTTTTACCTGCCATTTGTGTTAGGGTTATTACAATTTATGAAAATTTTAATGAAGATACTGTGATGGAAACCCTTATTTAAGAGAGTCTGGGTTTTTCAAGCAAGTTTTAATTTCAAATTTAAAACTGTTAATGTCTCTCTTTAAAATTGATTTAGACAGAATGAAAATTCAATTTCACAAAAGCCCACTGGGTTTCTAAAACATGTTGGAAATCTGAGAGCTCAAGAAACCTTCGAAATGAGTTAAATCACTCCATTAAAGATTTTCAATACAAAATTCCTTTTAATGTTCTTTCTTACTCTGTTTAGCATTATTTGAAAAATTAATTTTTCTGTAAATATGTTAAAAAAAAAGAAAAGCAAGCAACATGAGATATTTACGGCCATCTTTGTAAAGAAGAAAACTTGAGCCAGCTTGTTTCAGGCCTGCTTTCCTTGGAGCTGAGTCTTCCATAAGAAGAAGGTAGCGTTCCAGAGCCAGGAATAAATTGTAGTGATGGGATATACTCCAAGTATGCACACTGCCTGTATAGCCTTGTGCCCTTCAGCAGTAATTAACGTCAGGCTAGGATCTGTCCCACTGACCCTGTTACAGGCTGGATATTGGACATGTAAGCCCTGAGTGTAGTCTTTGAAAGAGGAGGAGCTTTTCAGCAGGCAGAAGAAAGTATGGTGGGTCTGGCATCCAGCCTTTCAATTCCCATTCCTTGTTGGAAAGGTGAGAGTTTGGACTCTTGTGAACTTGCTGAATATTGTATGAACCACGACACTATCGCCCACAGCACTTCCTTTTGCTGTGACAGCTCTGGGAGGGTTTACTGCCTTTGGCACAAGTATGCACAAGCAACCCAAGTCCAGCTCTGTGCCCTTTATGTGTGGCATGCTAGGCAGTTGGACGTGCAGATGGGAAACAGCTCTGCAGGAGTCTGCTTGTCTCTGGCAGGTCTGATGAGTTGTGTGGCTCAGGGCCGTCCCTGCCAAGGCCAGGTTGGTGATCCATCTGCCCTGCTGATTGTGGGATGTATACCATCTGCCTTTTCCTTTACCTAGAGTGTTTCCACACCCATCATCTTGAGTAATGGCTTAATGATTCTACTGGAGAGTGTTGGTTACTAGAAGTACAAAAAGACAGGTTACATTTTTGTAGATCTGATAATTTTTACTGATAATAGCATGATTTTGTACAATGAAGATGAAACATTAGGAAAGTAGATTATGGCTTATGTCTTTTTTTGTTTGTGTTTTTTTTTTTTTCTGTTGTTTCCTTTTTTTTTTTTCCTAGCTGAGAAGTCAGAAATACATGGAAATTACAGGCAAATATGATTATCTGCTGTGTTTATTCCAGAATTAAGATTTTAGCTAGAACAAAATGTAATGTGAAGAAGAGCTTGTTTTGAAATATGAGGTCAAACGATCCCTGTGGTGTCTGGTACAGGACTGCTGTAATGCTGCACAAAATGTGGAGTCGTTTCAGGCTGTGCTTCGTATACTGCTAACAAGTATTGCAGACAAGACTACAGGGATGATGGAAAATCTTGTCTGAAACCATATTGAATAATCCCCCTTCCAGCTCTTACATGACCTGTTTTTTTTTTTTCCCCTACCTCTGCCCTCCCCATTCTTTGATTGTAACATTTCATACTTTAAAAAATAGAGTTCCTCACTCAGAGCCTTTTAAAGAAAAAGAAGTCAAATGCAGTTTGAAAAGCCAGTGAATGTTAGGTCATGTTTAATGTATTTTAAACACTAAAGGAGAAAAAGTCCCCTTTTTCTGCATTGGAATTGCCATATGTCTCTGTAGTTTCTACTCTATTACAAAAAGCTGCCATCACTTTTGTAGTTTTTAATGACCAAAAAAAAAGAGCTTTTTTGGTGTGACAATAGTGTGCTAGACATATTAAAAAGCAAGTGTAAAACTTTTTGTCAAGGCAGGCTGCTTTTAATAGTATCTGAAGTTTTTGTTTGTTGCACTCCAGAGAGATTTATAAGTTAATACCTTTTTTTATGTGGACAGGTGTTCTTAGGAAGAGCAACATTACATTTCAGGCAAAGAAAACAGTTCTTTATGTGGTGAGTGCAATGTTACCAGCAACCATGTTGTGTTTTGCCAGAGCTCCAATGTGCCCAGCCTCACAGCTCTCCCTATTAATGTTTAATGGAAAAGCAGCAGGACCGAGCACATTAGTGCTCCAGCATTGCAAAATGAGTTTAGAAGTTGCACTAGGGTTGCTAGCAAATTTTTTTCGAAATACTTGGCTAATTACTGTTAATAAATCAGTACTGATAAGACAACTGACAGTTGAATCAAACAAGCACCTGGCAGTTGTAGGATAATGAAGTATTATTTGACTATGTATATTTATGTAAGGAGCAATTATGCAGTCCTAGTCAAACTCTTCTTTTCAAAACAAAAGAGGATGGAATCCTATTTCTGTAGAAATGTCTCCTTTATATAGTTGTGATCTATCTTGATATATGTGTGCATGTTTAAAAATTGCATACTAAAATGCTGCTGTTTTAGCTCAAGTTTTTGGTACCCTTAGATATTTCATTTTGTTTTACCATATCAGTACTTAATGATGTAACTTTGAACACTGCTTCTTGACTCTGGTCACCCAAATCTGACAGTAATGATGTGAAATAGTAGTATGGGCAAAGCCAGTGAAGTGAGGAGAGCTGCTTTTCCAAAGTTTGTTTCCAGTAATTGCAGACTTTTGCTGTTCAGACTGGTCCATGAGCTAGTAAGTTAGCTGTCATTAGTCAGGGCATCAAGAGTTGAAACAGCCTGTTTTATCAGTATAGCGTAGTAAAATTTTGTAATATGCAAGTGTTTCATGAGGATGGCTTTTTCTCAAGATGGTCACTGAAATGCCCATCTAATGCAGTTGTGTCAATTTGCTTGGTTTTCTGCTACCATTGCTTTTAGAGATGTGAGGAGATGGATTGGTAAGCAGTTTACAAGAAATAAGTTTACAAACTTATTTCTTTGATAGACTGCTTCACTGATGTGCATTCTCTCCTGTCTAAGTTACTGCTGCTCTGCTCTGCCCTTTTTAGTATAATACCTTCCAAATGCTTTGGATTTTTTTGTTTGTGGTGGTTTGTTTGGTTTTACGTGTCTCTTTGATGCGTTATTTTCAGTGAGATGGAATCACTGGTACTGTATTCATGTTCAACTTTTTGACAGCATGTGAAACTGCAATCTGACTGCTGGTTAGGGGAAATCTTAGAGTTGTAACCTATTGGTTCTATGTTCTGAAGTGAGACTAGATTTGTGCTCGAATATTCTAAAGTTTGAATAATTCATATTTCTGTGCTTGTTTAGGTGGTAGCCCACTGGCTTCATAGGTCACTGTTAGTAATAAAACAGGAAAAGCATCTCTCTACAGAATTATCATCACTGAAACTCTCCCCAGATCTGTGTTGTAAATGAGATTAATCTTGTGCAGAAATTCATAATGTGAAATCAACGTGGTTTGCATTGCTAGGTGATGTTTCAGAAATCTATGGAATTGATGATGTAATTGAATTTGCCAGATTTCAGTAAAACACGCTGTGATGTGATGGATTTATCCAACAACAGCATTAATTCTAAAAGTATAGCTGTCAATTGCAAGTTCCAACAGTGATGAGGGACAGATCTGGCAACAAATCCAGCCTCTTCAGTTCTTAGCCCAAGAAGGTAGAGAAATATGGAAAGCAAGCTACATAAGCTGCATGGTAAAATTTCTATAGATCTGTGTTGTAGTCCTTTTTGGGAAGTACAGTGTCTCAAATTACCCTGCAAAGATGTAGATGTGTTGTTCTGAATCCACAGTGTGCATCAAACAGCAATGCAAACTGCTATTGATTGTTGCTAAAAATATGAGTACTCTCATACTTCGACTTGAGCTTAATAATTCTGGCTTTTGTCCAGTCTATCAAATGGGAGCTGACACCTACACAAAGGAATGTTATCAACAAGTTAAAAGTTTCTACAAGCTTAGGAACTCCATACAATTGTTAAAATGTAGTGACATTTCAGATTGTAAGGAACAAGAGCTATCTTTGTGCCCCTAACTGCAGTACAGCTGAAGATGCCAAATGGCATCGACTCCTCTACTAAAACTGGTGACATCAACTAAGCCTGCCTCCATCATCCAATATGTATTCAGCATGTGTCATGTGCAAAAAATCAAACATGAGCTGGGAGACAGTTCTTACAAAGTATATCTTGGAGCTTATGAAATGCAGCTGTCAGTTCTTGCCGAATCAGTGACTCGGCATGCTTTAATAATGGCTGCAAGTGCACACAGATGTGTATGTAAACTGCCATCTTGTAATTATTTGCAGAAAATGTTATTTTTTTAAATAGTAAATCTTTAGTTCCCTGTGTTCAGAATATTCTCAAAAGGATCAAATAATTCCTTGAAATATTAAATAGCAAGTGAGAAGAAATTATCTGCAAGAACATAATTATTGGTGCTGTAGCTAGTGTTGCAGAAGTTGAAGTCTTAGAGATACAGACTGATATGTCTTCAAAAGGCATCATTAGAAACATTCATTTCTCCATATGAAGCTGAAATTCATGGTCTTGATGTAGTGACTTTGAACTGAAAGCAGTGAAGTCACAGAGCAACTTACATATCATCCATGACATTTTAATCGCAGCTCCCTAGCTCACCAAAGTCTAATTGCATGGAAAAGCCCCAAATGTTCTGTTTTTCAGTTCAGCTGAAAAAGCAACTCTCTAATCAAGTGTTACTGTACTCCTCACCATCCAGAGATTTTGACATGCTCAGTGAAAGGGAAGGGAACAGAGTTGTTTTGGGCTCAGTCAGTTCTGCCCTATATATGAGAGTCAGATTTGGAGGGAGGCCTTTGGGAGGGAAGCTCCCGCTCAGGGCCTCTGCAGGAGCACAAAGGCAGGCATTTCCTGCTTTCTCACTCCAGTCATTGCCTAAGTGCTAATAATTCCACTTTTCAGAGCTGTAACTAAAGCAGTTTCTTTTCTCCCTATTTTAATAAATTCAGTAAATTGTATCCAGCATGATCTTTATTTGAAATTTTCACAATTTATACTGCTACTTACAAGCCAAATCTCTGAGATGTCTGCTCTCTAACCATAGCACAGTGGAACTTTCCTTGGCAGTATAAAAAGTGATCCAGACAAGTAACAGCTGTGTTTTGGTTTTATAACACCTCAACATGTATCACTTCACTGTGACAAATATAAATCCCAGTTCTGATTTTGGATTCCCTGCCAAAAACTGTAGTAAATTTTGTTCTCTCATACAATTTGGGATGTCTCTTTTGAGATGCATTTTCCAGTAAGATGCCAGGTGCTTTGCGTGCGAGACGAGTTCTAGAGGCACTTCAGTTCTATGGGCACTTCAGCATAGCACTAAAAGCTGTAACAGCTGATGGGTCCTTATTTTCAGTTCATCTTCCTTTTTCACTGTGGCATCATGCTCTCCAATGTTTTGGATGTTTCTTTATTCTTCTCAGCTGCCTTGGAAAGGGCAACTTTTCACTCTTTTCCTTTGATGGTGAAGCTTGGGAAAGGACCTTATTTATTCTGAAGAAAACAATTTATGCTGACCTTCCCAAGTTGGTTGCCGTTCGCTATAGTTATTTTGTCCAGTTTGCTCATCAACCAACCTTAAACTCCAAGAGTGTATATAAATATAGTACTTAAAAGTTCTGACCTATGCTGGTGATAATCCATCAGTTGGATGCCAAAACTGCTGACATTGCCATGGGTGTGTGCTTTCCTAGTTAAGGCAGAAAGCAATTTTTAAGAATGTGCTGAATTGTTCTTTCCTCAGTATTAAACTGTTGTTTTTTTTTAAAATAAGGAGGCAAGGCTTTAGCTGCATCAAGCTTGATGTAAAAATTATTGTATAGTTTTATGGCCTGTATTATTCAGCAAGCCAGACTAGATGATACTAATGCTCTCTTCTGGTCATAAATTCTGTGAGGTGCTTAGTTACCACATGGTTACAGTGTTGGCATAAATATGCTGATGGATACAGATGTAATTACTTTTTAGACATTTCTTGTAATTATTCCAGTGATAGATGTCTAAATTTGTCCACAACATATTAGAGAAAATACTCCAGTGTGTTATTCTCAACTTGTAGAAGTTAATGGCTGTAGGTTGTGAAGCTATGGTTCTACTTTGCCTTTTTGTTCTGCAAGTGTACTTGGGGTTCCACTAAAGTGATTACCTGAGCTGCATGGAGCAGCATGGAGTTAGCTCCCAGTAGTCACAGCCTGTGAGGGCTTGAGAAAGACTCTCTGACCAAGAGAAAGGGCAGACTAGGGGGGCTGACAGAGCATGGGTCTGAAGCGCCCCAGCTGGGAACAGCGAGAGACTGAAGATGTTGACATTAACTTTTTAGTCTGATCAATATTTCCTGAAGACTTGTTTCTGAATTTTGGGACAGTCTTGTACTCACCGAGAAGTTGCTTGTGCTGCTTTGCAGTTGGTTTTAACATCCCAGAGGTTTTCAAAGCAAGTGGCAACTTCAAGACAAGTAAGAACCTGTTTTTCTTTTTTGTTTGCAAGAAACTATGACATTTATCTTTTATTAAATTTTTGCATTGTCAAAAAATATCTCTGAGGGTGCAAGAAATAATGATATATAGTCAACTTTACATATTTTTATTTTGCTCTAGCTCCTGAAAAAAGCAGAGAAATCATCAGGGCAACACCGCTTTAGGTGCTTTTCAGTTACTTTGCAATACTTTGTTAGTGCCAACAGTAGTACTGTTTCAGTTAGAGGAGAAAAGGCCTGTAGGTGTAGCCTGAGGGTTCCTACCAGGTATTGCTGTGGTATCTGAGAAAAGAATTAAAGCAATAAAAATATGGTAGTTGACTTTGTTGTCTGTATTCATTTTCTGAACTTTATCCATTTAGTCTAGAAGTAATTGACATTATACAAGGTTCAACTGTATCCACACATGGACAATGTCCTTTGTGAAGTGAATACAGCTATGAAAAGGGATCAGCCATCTGCCAGCCTTTGACCTGTGCTAGGCTTTTTATCTTCTATGTTTTGGCAGCCTATCACTCATTCCAGCTGTTTGCCTCGTGGTAAAGATGAAATAAATATTTCCATTTTTTTAAAGCTTCGAAAAGATCTGAATCTTCTGTGAAGGAGGTTTGCATAACTATTACTGTTTCTTCAGCATAGAATGCCATAAAATAACTATATTTGAAGTCAGCAATTTACTATTCTTTCCAATAATGTTTTATTAGCTCAATAATGCAAACTATTAGACTAGTTACAATATACACTGATAGTCCAAGTTGACATGGGAAAGCTTAAATTATGGTATTTAGTTTTCTACAGGTGGTAGGGATCTCTAAACTGAAAGAGTGATTCGGAGTTTTAAGACTGAGTCCCAGCACATGATAAAACCTCTTGTCCTGGATTTGTGCAAGTGCTCCTCAGATATGCTGTTTGTTAGCAGCATCTTCTGAAATGGTGAAGCTTTACTACAAATATAAAGCCTTTTGAGTTTCAAAGGCAGATGAGTATTCACTGTGTGGTACAAATGATGGAAGGAAAGGAGCTACCTTAGGCATGAAAGAAGCTGCACAAGGAAAACTGAGAGTAATACAGGCTGATTCTAAGTCTTTGAGTTTTGCAAAACCAAAGATGTGCTTTCAAGGGGCAAGGCAAGGCTGTGAGACCCCCTCTACCTTGGCCAATGACAAGTCATGTCTCATTCCCAATTCTCCAGTTGACTGAAGCCTGATGTCCTGGGTCCAGGCTAGGGAGGCATTGGCTTCATCCTGTCCAGTATCTCATGGGCTGCTGCTGGAGAGCAGATAGCACTTGTGGGTGGGCTAAAGCCCTACTTGTCTTCCTCAAGAAAGCATGAAGAAACATTTTTGGTTTTTTGTTCTTTTTTTTTTTTTTCTGGAGAGGGGGAGGGTGTTCATTTTCTTTCCCCCTTTCACAGCTCAAAAGCAGGTTCTTCTATTTCTCAGCTTTCCCTGTCACCCAGTCCCAAACGCTTCCTTCTCAGGAAAAGAGACAGGAAAACTTCAGACCCTCAAGCTTCCCATTTAATGTACTAACCTGGGCTTATGTCAATATGAGCCTCTACCTTTGTGCTCCTGTACATGTTGTTTTAATGCATCGACTTGAGTCACTAAAATATTCTTGCTATGAGCAGCTTCTCATGTAAAAAATATGCAAATTTGCAAGTTTTTCCTTCAGGTGATGACAAACCCAGAGAGAGCCTTTAGTTAGTAAAAGAAGCGAACAGTCTGTGTAAATTCAATAGTCTAAATCATGGAGGCGAGAGATTGGAAGGAAGGTGTCTGTGTGAGGATGCAGGTGGTGAGCAGCTGCGTGTGCTGAGGAGCCCGGCTCTGCAGTGCCTCGCTCTGTGTTTCTGGGGTTTCATGCAAGTGCCCGCACTCTGCTGCGGAAACTGACACTGACATACAGTCAATGTGACTTGGGATCTCTTGCTTTCTCTTCTTCCTTTCAACTGAAAGGACTCAAAATCTGCTAAGTTTAATGGAAAGATGAGAAACTTGATAAGTAGGTGTAGAGTAGCAAACCAGTAAGTGTTATAAAATTATGTACTCTTCAGTGTGCATTCTTTTTGTCAAAGCTGTCTCTTTGTCAGTAAAATGCTGTGACCAAAGATGCACTTGCCTTGGAATTTGGAAAGCAAATACTGACTTCTGTGTATGAACAAATGGTAAGCCTTAAAGAGTAACAATTGCCCATCTTTCTTGCTGATACTTAACCTTCATAGGATGTCTGTTTTATAGCCTTACTATTATAATGATCTTAAACAACTAGCTCCCAAGGTAGCTGAAGTGTAACTTTTGTTGCAATTTATCCTTCTTGCCGAAAGGGATTAAATAACATAAATCAAAGTTTACTGGAAACATTGCCTTGAATTTAGAATGCTTTTCAGTGCATTTTTAAGAAGACTTTCATTTTCTTTGTTCAAAATGCTTCTGTAGAAGGAAAAATATCGCTTGGGATCTTTGTGTTACTCAGTGAATGATGTGCTGAGTGCATTAGGATACAATAGTGTCAAAAGAACCAGGTGCAAGAATTGCTTTCCAGATGCACAGCAATACTCTGTTCACAAGTTTAGGTCCATGTGGTACGTAATATGGAATGAGACTGATGACAGCCAGAGTTTTATATGACTGCAGGACTGGAGAGGAAGCCTAAACTCATCCATGATCAACAACAAAGAAGTTAAAACTTCTTTGGACAAGAGAACATTCAGCAAATTGTAATGTTTTCTTGGCAAACACCATAATTTACAGCCTACTCTATTTCATCACCTGTTGACTCCACTGGGGTTGGCTGTGCTCTCTGTGCAGTGCAACTGTGCTGCACATGACCAAGAGTGTTGGTTGAGAGGTAATCCATTGTTTCTTCAGAGTTTTGATGGGCAGGAAACCTTGGTGCATCTGGATTGCCCATGCAATTAGCTTCTTAGCTCCTGAACTGCAGCTGGTACCCTTCACATTGAGATCATCCCTAAAGTTAATAACAGGACTCCGCTGGTGGGGATCAGGTCAGGACTCTCATCACTCTGTCTTCAGAACCGTGCTTCATTTGGAGGTGGAAACCATTTCAAACTTAGCAGAGCTCTCTGTACATCATTATTTGTAAAACGTAAATAAAATTTAACCAAAGGTTTGTTTGCTGGTTTTTTTTTTGTATACACGGGTAGGGTTTTTTTGGAGGTTTTTTCCTTGTCCTCTATAAAATAGGTATCTGAGTAATAATGGAGATAAGATTGAATGGAAATTATCTTAAAAAGACAAATACTACAAGAATGATAAAAATGTCTTAATCAACTTTTGTTTTCTTTATCTATTTGAAGGGTTTTCTATAACTGCAAAAGGCATTTGTGTGTGTGCTTGTGTAGATAAATGCAGTAGTGTTATTGGAGAGCTTCATGCATACCAGCAATTGCTGGTGCTGATCTTTCTGGGTGGAGTGGCTACTTAGTAGAACCATTCCTGTCTCTACTTTAGGTGGAGCGGCCAAGTGATGGAAACAGTCTCTCCTGTTAGTGCAATGCCTTGAAGGGGGCTGCTGCCATTTGACTGCTTGCTGCCTGCTCCCTCCTTGGTCACCTGAAAAAGTGACCAGGAGTAGCTGCTGGAGAAGCACCTCAGAGTCTGAGATGAGGATCTGACAGCAGTCTACCAGCAACTTTCTAGGCTAGGCTCCAGGACTCTTTTCACAAGTGCTGTTTCCATCAACAGGATTTACTTGTGCCTTTGCTCTTTTCAGCCTCACTCTGGCCCTCTTATCCCCAAAGAGAAGGCATTTACCTACCACATTTTATCTACAAAAGGCATCATGTTTCTCTCAGATCAGGATCTGAGGATACAACTGTCTTGTCACTCGCTACAATTATACTTCAAATGCCGGACTTAGGACAGAATCTGTAGTTCTCATTAGGCACAGTGGCAGACATGCTGCAGTAAAGTCTTTTCCTTTTTTTTTTTTTCCCCCAAACAAACAAAAAATAACCCCAACAACAGAGGCACAAGATTAGAGAGAACGTGTAATAAACCAGGAATTCTTTACAAGTTTCAAAACTTAGGACATGTTGTTAGCTACCTGCCAGAGGGCACTGCTTTTTTCAGTTCTCAAGCTTACCAGGTTTTTAAGCTGAGTCTCCTTGTGTCATAGTGTTTTATCACTTCAGGTGAAAACAGCCCTGCTCATGTACTGTATGGATTCTTTGTTTCACTACGCCGTGTTGGTAGTGTTCACATTAGGATACAGATTTGCTTGGGAAAGCTAGAGGCTTTCTCAAGGATTGCTTGTTAATTATTTCTTCTGTACACGCACAGATAGTTGTGATTTTTCCTTTAGTTACATATACAGATTCTATGCAAAGATACTGAGTGGCTCAGGTACCCATTGTATTTGGCACATCTCAGTGATCTGAGGCTCCTCTCATTTGCATCTGCCAGGTTCCCTGTCAAAGTGATGGAAGGAACTCAGAAAAGTGAAAGTAATTGGAAGTCTGTTCTCATATCCTGACCATTGTGTTGCAGTCTGTCCCACTACTGTGGAAGGAAGATATGATTCTAATTACTGTTGCTAAAATGTAAAATAAAGGTATTCTGAAATTTGACAGCAGTGAACTGACTCATACTCTTTTGCCAGAATCATTCTGTATTTCAGTTACTAAGTAAAGACTCTTTTAGAATGAGAAGTACTTTATTTAAAATAAAGATAGTGTGCATTTTGCATTGGTCACACTGTGAACCTGAAAGGGTTGAGATGTCACTGTCTGCAGTGCAGGACTGGCTTGCAGAAGAAGGGTCCTTACTGTTACGGTGGGAAATGTGGAAAAGGTATGTGACACAAGGCACTGAGAAGCTGAAGCACTTTTTTCTTGCAGCAGACTGTTTTATTTTCCCTTAATCCTGGCAGGATTATTTGGGTGCTAGTACTTTAAACATTGCCCATGTGACTGCCCTGAAGAACAGTGCAAGGCAACTTCTCTTTAACTTCTTAATAATTTCCCATGGGATGGCACTGGGACTGAAAACTTTGTTATGCAAGTGAAATGCTTAAAAGAGATACCTGTAACTGTGCAAAGCAGCACTGAAGAACAGTTTATTTGGCATTTATTGTGTTCTGTTGTGGTCCAGAGACTTCCTAGGGAATTTGCTCCCTTTGTACTACCTAGATTTTGGATTTACTAGGGAACTTACTGAGGTCTGGCAGGGAGTAAAGTGTACCCTATGACATGTTGTTCACTGCAAACCCTGTAGCTGAATTTCCTAAGTGATTTAACTGTTCTCTAATTATTAAAAATTCAGACATGCAATATCATCTCACTTCTTTGCAATTATCTGGTAACGTAGAAGAAAATAACTTTAATTAAGCAAGTATATCTTAGAAACATAGAGTAATGTTTCCAGGTTATTACTAATTTTGGAATGCGTTCAAAGTACACTGTAGTAGAAATAAAATTTAACATCCTACAATGACCCTTGACTGATGTGAAACAACCTTCAAACCATTTCTTGCAGCTGCTCTGGTCAGCAACTGAAGCTTGTTTTTCCCAAGATGAAGATGTCTCTAACATATGTCCAAGCAGAGAAGCAAGTTCAGACATTGATGTGTGGACCTTGCACTTGAAATGCCATCTTGTCATGAAAGCAGTAGGAAAGTGACTTAATTATGACAGTGAGACTTGAAGTAGATAGTTTGTTTTGGTTTGCTTAGAGCTGATCATGGAAGGCTGGGCAGTCACTTGCTACATGCTCCATGGGTCCTTGCAGCACTTGTTTGTGATGTATCTCTCCTCTGGAGATGCAGAAGAGGCTTCAGCTTCTCCCCTCTAAGCTGTACTCTTAGGTTTTATGGTGATGTTTATCTAAGGGAAGTGGTGGCATAAAGGAAGGGGGATTGCCTGACAAAGGAACAGTCAGTTGCTATGTAGAGAATTAGGATTTTTGTGGCATGATTTGCCCAGAATGAAGACAGTATGGCATGTTTTTCATGTGCCAATCCCCTTGCTCAAACTGCAGGGATTAAAGTTGTGGCTCTCAGCTTGGGAAGGAACAAAAAAAGGATGTTTAAGTCATCAAGTCACTAATTCTTGCTATATTTATGAAGTCTCACAAATTACAGGGCTTGTAAAAAACCAGCCAAACAAAGCCTTGTAGTGCCATACAGCACACTGTGCGCACAGTTGTGGATAGACTTTCCTGCTTTAAAGGAAATAATTGCAAATTAGGACTCTATGAAAAATGGGTGAAAAATACTGATATATACTGTCTATAGTGCAAATTTCACCAGAAACAATTTCCAGTGCAAATTCCACTCTTGAATTGCAGTTTCCTTTTTTCTGCTTCTCTATGGCCTCCATTAAGCTTTCCCAGACCCTGCACAGGCTGATAGATCTCTTGCTGGCAAAGCTCTCTACATCACTCTGTGGTGGCTGAGGGTGTGGTAGTGGTGGTGGGGCTGATCCCAGGCTGTGTCGGAACGGTGTGTGCTGCAGCCACTACCTGCTCATCTGTGATTCCCTCAGCCTGGTGAGGTGAGGACTGCAAGCTTGGCAGGAGGAATTCAGGACAGTCTGTAAGCTAAACAGCATTCCTCATGCCTTAAATGACAAAAAGTTGACATATTTGTTAACTTCAAAATATTGAAAGAAGCATTTGACTGTCAAAAAACTAAAAAGCTTTTGATGATTATATTAATAGAGAAACTATTCCAGGTGTCAGAGACTGGCTCTTTGCTTTCAAGTCAGAATATCTGTGTACTGGAATGGCATGTAGTATATTGGATTAATCCTGCATGACCTCAGTGTTATCTTTTGAAAATTTGCAATAACTATATGCAGCAGAAACCGAGGAATGATATCTGCATCTAGAGCTTTAGAAAGTAATCTGTGGTCATTTATCTTCTTGTTCTCTAAACAAGAAACAGAAAATTTATCAAGAATCTTTTAAAAACTACTTTGAAAGAAAATTTCCTTTCATATGATCTCAGAGTTCTTTCTTATTTAAAAACAAAACAACCAAACAAAAACTCCCAAAACCTAAACAGAAGTAGTCGACACATGGAAACCAGAGTTGTATGAAAACATCAGCATGTAGACAGCAGATGAAAAGCCTGATAGTTTCTTAAGCAACTAAAGTGTTGTTAAGACTGTTTCTTTGGAATATATACCATGAAAAAGATGAACCATAGGTCAGATGGATGTGCAATGCCTTTTCCGTTTGTAACAAAAGACAATTTTCCTGTGTCATTTGGCATTTTTGAAATATGGTCATTGTTACACTAATTATTGTTATACACAATATTTTCAGTCTATTGTCAGTAAAGAATTAATTCTAGTTGTCAAGAAACAAAAGTATGGGGTTATTTTTATGGATCATAAAGTTGAGCTAGTATGTTTTCTAATTTTTGCAAAGAAAAGGTTCTCAAAGACCCTTCTGTGATTCTGAGTGATTCTGTATTTCATACAGTTATGAACTTGATTAGTTTTTGGAAAACATTCTGTATGTACACGTACATCTGCTCTTAAATATGGAACAAGTGAGAACTTTACAAGCCATGGGTTTACATAGTTCCAGAAATTACTTCAGTGCTTCCAGGGCCTGAATTTCATTCATTCACTACTGGTTTGAGATTTCTTTGGTTTTATTTAGAAGGTGTGACTTGGGAAGCAATTACACAGTTATTTCCTTTCCTTCCATGCCTGCTCTGCATTGGCCAATTCCCTACACTTTAAAAGTGGAGATGTAGTTTTTCCTGTCTCTGAGCATACACATTTCATTTGCATATGCAAATTACATTTTTGGAAAAGGTAATATGCATAATGCTAGATTAAAGAGAAAAATAGCTCATAGGTTGTTGTCAAGTGGTAATTTTTCATATAATATCCTAAAAACACTGATTTTTGTCTACTCCAGTGATGTGAGTGCCATAGGCTCCTAAACTGCTTTTACTAAAAGATCAGAATATTGATAGTGTTAGTATGTGCTTTTTTCATGTATTTACATGATTTTCATTTGTTTTTTGAAGAGGCAGAAAACAAATCTGTCATCTATATCTATACTAATTATCCATTACTTAAAATGTAGAGTAAATAATATAGTTTCAATAAATGTCTTTTTAACCCTTTAACCCTTTTGTATAGCTTTAAACCATGTTTCAATTTAAAAATAAATTTGTTGCTTGTCAGTAAATTAATGAAATGCACATCCTGCCTTGTAAATAAGGAGATTGGGAAGGGAAAGAAATGTCCAGAGCAATAAAATCTATTCCTTATTAAGACCATTATCTGCCTTAATGTAATCATGTTCAAGTCCAGACATCCCTTAATCAATGCAGTCTGGATGATATCACAGCAGCTCTTCAGAAAGTAAAGATTACACCAGTGTCAGTAGCCTAAGTCAGGGACAGGCTTAAACCTGCACCCAGAAAGCAATGAAACCAGAAGGAGATAAGAGAGATCTCTGAACTGTGTCTCTGGTGACACAAGTAATACACTTTGGATAGTAATTTTTTGATAGTTGGCTGTACATTTTTCATCAGTAAAGGCAGGATGAGAATAAAAAGTACTTGCTGCAAGGGAAAAAGCTGAAATCTCTTTTTCAGGGGCTTAAAATTCAATGGAGAGACCTTTAGGTGTTTCTGACTAGCTTTGAGAAGCCAAGATGTTTAACACTCCAGCAAAAGAAGAGTTAATGTTATTTTCACACCACTCCTGCCTCCTTTACTTTTAGTTTCTATTTACTATGTGTTTTTTTCTCAGGGAATCAGGCTTCTGGCCAACCACGTTTTCTGGTCTGAAGTGTGATCCCTGGCCCCACCAGTAAACCAAGGAAAGCAGCAATGATAGGAGCTGGAACGTTTGAGAAGGGAGTTTAGATTTGCTCAGACCAGATTAGGTTTTTCTTAATGCCTCTGGTCATTACACAATCTTCTTGTAAAGCACAAACAATCAAGGGCATTTAGATACCAGCAAAACCTACCAACGTGCAGCTACTTAAAGAAACTGAAAGTTCTGTTGACAATACCATGAGGGATCAGGAGGCTGGGATTTAAATGCTTATGGGTTTTTAAATGTATAAAGAGCCTATAAAGGGCCAAGAAATGTTGAATATTATCAGTGATGTTGTGACCAAATAATAGAACCTTACTTTGGGATTGCCTGCTTGACCTAAACCCTGCCTGTTATTTGACACGTGGGGAAAATGTAGAAGCTTGCACAGTGTATGAGTAAATGGCTACCTCCTGGGAGATGCTGCAGTGTTTGTGCTTAGGTGCTAGGTTAGTTTTGTTAAAGTCAGGAATTAGGCCAATTGTGGTTGAGGGAACAAGTAGGCTTCTGTGAGTGCAAGGAATAGCATTCATGTGCAACTCTGAGGGAAATGACCTTCAAGGGGAATCCTTAAAGGATAGGACAGACCCCTGAGAGAGCTGAAGGTGTTCAGGAAAGGATCTCATTAACACAGCCAAAAAGTCAATAGTTTAATGTGAAGAAATAAAACTAGGATGCTGCAGAAGAGGGAGAGTCTCTTCTTGCATGCAGAACAGCTGGCCAGCTATTAGCTTGTGACTCCTTCCTGTCAGGTCC
The DNA here is from genome assembly GCA_013401255.1 of Urocolius indicus. NCBI lineage: Eukaryota > Metazoa > Chordata > Aves > Coliiformes > Coliidae > Urocolius > Urocolius indicus. The sequence goes on along the minus strand of WBNH01006344.1, from coordinate 9,156 downwards.
CAAAGGAGAGGATGGGACTCCCATACTTGCACTGCTCACATTGGACATGTTCTGAAAAGCCACATGAAGCCGTTATTCCCACTTCTGTTGGTGGATGTTAGGAGCTTTTTAAATAATGAATGTGAAATTTAAATTGTTAATACAGGAGCTGTCTTGTGTGTCAAGCTGTCTTAACACCAATCCTGTAAATTTCTGTTCTTGTAGAGTAGGACCAGTACCTATTTCTGATCACAGTAATGAGATTAGTCACATGCAAAAACCTGCAGGGTTACATTCAAAGCTCTGAATATGTTACATCTGAAGTGCTGGTGAGACTGCCTTCTGCAGTTACTTATGCTTGGTTTTACATGGCTCAGCAAGGCACAAAATAGCTATAGAGCAGCTATTACTTCAGTTTCCCCCTTTCTTCTTATTATGCCTTACGTTTGATCTCTTTCTGTATCAGCTGGATTGTTTGAGAACCTGTTGTTGTCTAGAAGATAGTCCCAGGAGGCTTCCAGTGATCCCCACTACAGTTTGTGTGTGCTCCCAGAGCATTCTGAAAGAGTAACTTTTTGAAGTGGAATTCTTGGTTAGAATAAAAGAAGGTTTTAGGTTTCTTGAAAAGAATGAACAGTTACATCTATGTCCTAGTAGACTCAAGAAAGTAGATGAATACTTTCCCCTTTAGAGATGAAAAAACTCCTATATGATGTTAGAGAGTCTTGTAAAGTAGATATGTAAAGTAGATATTTGTGCAGGAGTTGCCTCCTGTCTTGACATCAGTGAGGAGGAGAGAAAGAATTTTCTGACCTGACTCTTATTTTATTCTGTATGTTGATAATAATTCTACTGGAATGAAGGTCCTCTATGAGAGTGTGGAAAAGAAAATGTATGTCATTTCCCTCTACTGAGTTTTGGTGCCTTGCTCCCTGCGACTGAGGTTTTTTTTCCTCCATTTCACTGATATGATTCTTGGTATTGTTGTTGTGTTTCTTTGGTTTTTTCTTTTCTCTGTCATTTAAGCTAGAGAAACCATTGAACGTGACCATTGCAGCAGCTGTGGAGGAAAAGATACTTCTACCTACACTCCTTGTGCTCTGATACTTGAATGATCTCTCAGTGCTGTTGCTGCTGTGCAGGTTTAGTGCTCATCTTGTGAGAAATCATTCCTGCCTGGTATTTGCCCGAGCTCTGACTCAAGCAAGATTGCCACTGTAGGGCTTGATCTTTGGATCCGTTTTCTTTTCTGTGCCTGACATGATGTGTTCAGAGTAGTAAAGGAACTGGCTTCATGAAGTAGGAGTTGCATTCTGAATTTAAATAGCTTCTGAGACCTTCTGGCTGCAAAAAAAAGATGATAAAAACATTGCCCCAAGAAGACTCCACCACGGACTCCTGTGGGTGTCTTCTGGAAGAAGTTCAGGCTTTTTACATCTTTTTTTTTCCATGGGAAAGATGGTGGTCTTGATCAAATTTAAAAGTACAGTACTGCTAGATCAGCAAGGGCAAAGAGATTAATGTAAGTTTTGTCTTAATCCCATTTCCAACCACTGCTTAACCAGAAGAAACTATATTTTATGAATTTACTGAAGTGCACAGGGGTGATGTTTAATTAGCCTTGGCGATTATAGACATTGGCCTCAAGCACAAACAAAGCTGCAGCTGTTTGTGATGATGCAGGTTGTTCAATGCCTACTGCATAGACCATGCTTATTGCCAGAGGGGAACAAAGGGGAGAAAACAAATCACTGCCAGAGCATGATGCACCTTGCATGGGCCTAGAGAGAAAAGCACTTCTCTTCCACTGCTTTGATTTTAGTACTTTGTAGCTTCCAAGTTTGGAAGCGTGCATGTAGGAAAAGGAGATGTTGCTAGTAAACTGAGCTATGTAGTTTTTGCTATTTGGGTGTTAATTTGTATGATGTTCTGCTTTTGAATTTGCTTTTTCTTCTTAGATGCAAAGTCATTTAGGAAGCAGCATACTCATTAGATGCATCTAGAAAAGTATTAAAACTGTGTTTTAGCCCTCTCTCTAGACAGATAAATGTGTGCATGTAGCTAGATAGCCTACACTTCTAATGAAATTCAAGAGTTTGGGATGCGAATAAATACATTGGGAGAGATCAAAGACATCTTGTGACAGAGAGGAAGCACACTAGACAAAGGAATCTAAAACACTAACTCCATTAAAAAAACTGGAGACAACAAATGGAATTTGATAAGGATTTGATGAGGAGAGTAGGATTAATAGGGTAAACTGAAATAGCTATTATCCTTATGCCAATATGAAGACATTGATCTATTTCCATACAACAATCTCTTTGTAAGTAGTAATTTTTGTCTTAAATTTTGTCTGTTACTACACAAATACAAAATGTACGTGACAAGTTGGAAAAGAAAATGATCTTTATCAAGTTCTCTACCTTCTGGACTTATCTGCAAAACTGAAAAATCATTAGTTTCACTAGTATACACTAGTCAAAAGAGAGTTAAGCTGGAGAAAGACTAGGGATTGGATTCTTAGTGTGTGTGACGAAGAACTGGGACTTTGCTGCTTTTTCTGTTGTTTTTACCTTGCTATAAGACTACTAACTTGCTTAACCTCCTTAGCCTTTATTACCAACCCTCAAAATATTTTGAAATTACTAAGTGTGTGTTTTAAACTTCTAACTTTCATATCACAAACTTCTGTTTTACTTGGAGGTATACCTTCAAATTGTTTTCATTAGGAAAATTGCTTTGTCACCTTTAAAGATTCTTAATACTGTAACATTTGAAAGATCATCAAATGATCTTTCAGGGTTGCCTTGAATTTCTAAGTCAGTAGTGATAGATTTCTGTGCAAATGCTGCTCCAGAGATCAATATTCTCTGCCATGTGACAAAGATTGTGTTTGTTTTGAGCAAGTTACTTCTGCCTCCTTTTTCCCTCAGTTATGTGAGATAAAGTATATTTCTGCAGGGCAATGCTGTCTTCAAACCTTATCTTCTAGTGAGAGATGTTATTACAGGGATAGAAAATGCTAAGACTGATAGGTAATGGCATTTCTTACTGTTTTAGTATCCATTTCCCATACACAACTAACCAGTAATTATACATGAGACGATAATTTAATTGGAGTCTTCTACAGACTTGTTCAGATGTGTTTTGCTTGAAATTTTGTTGAGGTACATGTTTGAAATAACAGCAGCTGTACAGGGACTCACTGGGGACTCAGGAACCTAAAAGGGCTAGTAAGACATAGGCCATAAGATTCAGAGCTACTTGGAAGGAGAGCAGTAAAAAATTGGATCAAAACCTGAACTGATAAAAAAAGTCTGCTTCTCTGTCTCACCTCCTCCCTCTTCTCTGGGATTTTGGTTAAAGGCTTAAATCATCAAAATTCAATGCTTTAAAAAATGTGTGTGTGGTTTTTTTGGTTGTTTTTTTTTTTTTTTTTTTTTTTAGGTAATGACCTTTCCCCCTATACATGTGCAAAGAAGATTGTCTTCCTCTCTTCTTTCCTTGTTTGGCAAGTGGAAGAACTGAGCAGTGTGGAGAGAGCGTCTCCTGAGGACAGTGTAACAGTAGAAATAAGGAAAATGTTTTTCTCAAATATCTCATCTCTTTTCTAGTCAGTAACAGAAGGTGAAATTTTGAAAGGAAAGTCAAGGGAAAGGTAAAGAGGCAAGCCTTTATTTCCCTGCTGATTCCAGTCAGAAAATGTGGGAAAAGAAACATATTAGGTGAGGAATGACTTAGGAAGTTTAAAAAGGATACAAGGAGCACATTTTGTGTGTGTGTACTGGTTTTCCAAATTTTCAAACCAAGTCAAGTATTTGTTTGTACTCTCTGTGATGACGCACCTGGGAAATGCTTTTAAATGGATGAATCAATATTTATTTCTGCATGCTGTTGCAACTTAGAAAGCAATTGAGAATATGCTAAATCTGTATTTATTTTTTTTTATCTGAGTATGAAAGCTTCTATTGTTTTAGTAGTGCTTCTTTTAATTTTTACATATATTACAGCACTCAGATCATGTCTTTTATTATAATAAAACCTTAAAACATGACTTGTAACTACTCTTTAGCAGTAAACCACCACATAAAGCAAAAAGCAATACATCTTTAGTGTCGTTTCATCATTCCTTATTAATATTATAAATGGGGACTATAAATTTCTCTCTTCTACAATACATGTAATAAAATACTTAATGGATTGTGAATGACATGTTATAAAACTTGGCATTAGGTACTGAATCTCAGACATAAATAAATGCTCTATAAATAGAAGTCTATCTGAATTCAGAATATGTATAACCACTCGTTTAGGTGTAGCAGTTTAGATGATGAAATCATTAGATAGTAATTTATTTCTGCAGAAACATGCATTTGCTGTATTCAGAAGGAAACTCCTCCAACTGCCCTGAATAAATCGTCTTAAATAGAGAAGGATTTTTGTATTGTGTATATTCCTAGCAGGACTTTGGTAACCTCCAATGAGAGTCCATTATTTCAGAAGCACCCAACTAGATTAACTGCTGCAAGTTAAAACAGTAATAATGGAGAACAGGACCAAAGCCCTGGGGCAGATGAATATGTCATGCTGGCCCAAACCACCATTTATTCAGATTCCAACCCCCAATATTTCTCTTTGTGGTAGCAAATTACTGGCAGTTTAAAGTGATATAGCATCCATTGCCTGAACTGCCACTCTTAACCATGACACTTCCTCAGGATAGAAAGCAGGTACGTTCAGTAATAAGTCAAAGGGGAAATATGATGCTTTAATGGAGATGTTAAAAAAAGAAAAACCAAATTGGTCTTCCAAAAGGAACCAGAAGAATCAGACTAAGAGCCAACAGTTTCACAAACCTTAGTGAGGACCCATAAGTATGTTAAACTGTTCATGACTGAATGCAGTCAGAGCCAAAGGACAAGTTTGGAGGAAAGTAGCCTTGTGCTTCCTCTCCAACATGTGGAGAACAAGGCAGGACTTTGAAAAAGGCCACTAAATGAGTCCATTCCATATTGCTCCCATCAGGATTTTCAAGGCAAGACAGCTTAGGTATTTATGTGGATTCAGGGCTGAGCATTTATTTCTTCCTCTTGAGAGAAGTTAGTAGCCTAAGAGAAACCATCTGGTGCAGAGCTCAAACATGAAAAAATATTAAATAACTTACTTGCCTTTCTGATCTCACTCTCTGTCTGTCTGTTCATGCTAACTATGGTCTGGGGCTGTACCCTACTACCTCTTCTGAAAACAGTGGCTAGATTTGGCTCTATTGCTCCTACAGAAATGACTAAGTAAATTGCTAGCAAGGTGCTGTAATCAGTGAAGTGGTACTAAGTAGAAATAAGTTGAGAGAAGGCAATTACTGGGCTAGTACCAACATGTAGAGAAGGGATTTTTTCACCCTTTGATTAACTTGTCATCCCAGCAGAAAGTGAAGATTCACCAAGAAGTTGATGTGGAGTTTGAGGCTGAGACTGAGCTATTGTCTATGTGTATAACAGGACACTGCTGTTTCATAATACACCCTCTGTATTTCTATCACTGCAGCCAGATTGCTGAGGTAGTAGCAAAGCCAGAAAGGCATTTTTGTATTCAGTCTCCATCTTTGGAGAAAAAGTTAGAGGAGAGGTAATTTATCTGGTCTGTGGCTCTAACTCGTCATTATATAAACCTAGTATACCTCTAAATGCCAAATCTACTGGTATTGACTCAGAGATGTTGAAAGGCGGAATGCAGGGTTTGCGTACTTTCCTTTTCAGTGGATTACAAGTACTTCTCTTGAACATCAGTAATAACTAAATGTCTTTTTGAAAGTGCTCTCGAGAGAGAAAGTTAGTCTTCTGTGAATATTCACTTTAGTATATTATAGAGCTCTTTTTCCTTGTTACAGTTACTTCAACTTGAATAAATTGAGAATTTCTTTTTGAGATTAAGATCTCTCTTGAGCACAAAGATTAATTTTGAGGCTCTGATCATACAGGTCACCTGATGTCTGTCTGAGGCATCCCCAGTAAAAGTTATGTCCACTTACATTACTAGATAGAATTCTCTTCACTTGTACAAAAAAAAAAAAGAACGTAAATGGAATCTTGTACTCTAAACTCTTGTGGTACCACTGAGATAACACCTCATTGCTGTATCTCACAGTCCTTTATTTTTTAGACATTTGATATCAGGAGTATCACATGATATCAGTACCTAGGTGGAGGTATCTGGGTGTATCAGTACTCTCGTACTCAAATGGAAGAATCATAGAATGGTAGGGTTGGAAGGGACTCCTATCATGTAGTCCAACCCCCCTGCAGATGCAGGTTCACCTAGATCAGGTCACACAGGAACATGTCCAGGCGGGTCTTGAAGACCTCTAAGGAAGGAAACTCCACAACTCCTCTGGGCAGCCTGTTCCAGTGCTCCGTCACAGTCCAACCTGTGAGGAGATTGCTCTAAGTCTATTCAAGTTTCAAATGTTTCTTACAGGACTAAGAGAAGACTTTGTCTATATTGATAGGAGTTCCACTGGTTTGGCTTAATCCAAAGCTGTCACACTGCCTAGTTCAAAGAAGACAAGGGTAAAACCAGATCTTGGTGTAGGACCTTGAGCAGAATTTCTTTAACATTTACTTCACTTGAGAAAGTTATGGGAGAGAAGATGCTCTTTCACTGATGTAATTATAGTTGAATAGGAATGGTGGATACCTGTTCTGTTCTTATCTTTTCTGTTCTTTCTGTTAGTCTGTGGCGCTAAAACTTATTTATTAGATGGTTTTACTGGCTGTGAGGTAACCAAATTAGTTGTTTTCTCTTTCCTTTAGGGCGAAGGAACGCAACCAAGTAGACACTCCTAGCAGCATCCTTCAAAGCTCAAGATGCATGCAAGCACCAGAACTGAATTAAGTTGAAACAGCTCATCTTAAGGCCAAAACAAAAACTTGACAAAAAAAAAAAACAAAAACAAAAAAAACCCAACAAAAAAACAAGTAGATTTCCTTTCATTAATGCTACATTTCTTGTGCTTGGAGCTGGTTCATTAAACTGAAAATTGTTTAAAACTGGCATCTCTGTAAAGAACGCTTGGAGCAAAATTAATTAGTTTTGCTAGGTTAGTAATGCACCTTGCTTGGACTGAAATGGAAATTATTTTTTGCAATAAAGGCATGCCACTTTTTATCAGAATTGTCATTAATTGTAGGAAGTAGGAATGTGATGGAAAAATTAGTCATATCTAGTTTATTCATACGGTGACCCTTAAAAAGAATTCATTTGCCACATGAGACACAGCAGGATTTAAAGTAACATCTGAATAGCACCTGACTAATGCTGATGTCTGTATCTAGTCTGAAGAATTTCCAAGCTGTCCTTTCATATTCTTAAACCTTTGATAGGTAAATCATGCCTAAGGGTATTCAGAAGACGTTAATAGCCTGATTTCATGTAACAATGTTTACGTTTTCTGGTTTGATTTTTTCTTTTTTTTTTTTTTTTAAAGAAAGACTCCTGTCCTTTTTAAATTGCACTACAATTTGGAAAAGTGCTTTATGAATGAACAGTGTTTATGTGTGGTGATCCCCTGAGAAATTAGCAGGAGCTCATAAAACTTTACCTGTTTTTCATTCTGCAGCTGTTTCTTTTGATACTTTAAATGTGTGGTTTTGACACTTTTCTGTAGCTAAGGCAGAGTACAAATGCAAAGTTAGGTGAGTAAGTCTCGTTCATTTTTTTGTGTGTGTGTTCCTACAATGGATACTCTCAGACAACTGAGATGGCAGCAGAATTGCTCATCACAAAAACTAGGTTACAGATGAGCTCATGGGGACAACACCCCTGCTAGATATCTAAAGCAGTTCATGAGTTTCCAACTGATGCACTAATAGTTTTGACTGGAAGTTCCAGATAGGTTCACTTAATGGTCATCAATGCTAGCTTCTGGTAGCCTCCCAAGGTATTTTTTTAATTAAAAATGAGACTATATAGATCATATGATGTGTGATAGCATCATTTTAATCTCACTCCACAATGATTTTGTTCAATTTCTAAGGCTGACTACAGTTCAGCTTTACTCTGGTTATTGCCTCTGAAAATAATGGAAAAGCTGTAGCAACAGAAACAGCATGGTTTGGTTTTTGTGGGGAGGGTTTATTTTTATTTTTCTCAAAGGTAACTTTTAAAATTTTTTTCCCATCAACATTTTTTTTTTGTCTCTCACAGCATCCTTACTGTGTCTTTTTGGTTTATCTAGTTTTTTTTCCCCTTCATTTTTTGCCTTCCTTATATATAGATCTTGGAGCTGAATGTGATTTTCTTGCATGGTATTCTGCCGAACACATAAATATAGGAATAATAAGGATAATAAGTATCAGAAGTATTTACCACTTTTCAACATTTTTATTCCTGCTGGAGCCCCTAATTTTCTTTTTCTTTCTAGTTTCCCTTCCCACTGCTAATCTCTTCTGTGTTGATTGATATATTCATTATATCATGCTGAGGTTTTTCCCCCTCCTTTTCTCCTCTTGTGTATAGAACATTTTTGCTACAATATCTTATTTTTATGCTGCTGATCAGCTCATTATCTCCCTCTCAATAACTAATATATTTTTATTATATTTAACTTTCTCAGTAGTAAATCTGTGGAAGGAGAGAACACCACCAAACCCCCTTTTATTATCATACCATTGAAACAATTCACCAAGCCCTGTTGCAAGTATCAGATGCCTGAATTTAAAAATCCTGTTCTGTTTGTAAGTTTAAATGTAACACCAGCATGATAGGGTCTTTCTCTTGATGAGACCAAAGATAAAGCCTGAGCCATATCTGCACAACGTGCACTTCATGGGGAAAGTTCTTTCTGCATATTTACCTTCCACAGAGCTGGAAGAATTACCATCCAGAATTGTCTGCATACCTATCTAAGAATACAGTAAATAATGCAGTTACAAGTGGTGTGATAACCACTTGTTATCACACAAGGGATTTTGCTGATGATTGCTGTTCCCTTCTCCTCCTCTGGCTCACTAGAACTGTGCATGTGAAATTCAACACTTGGTTTTGTGTGATAGAGGACCTAGCACAGGATTTTACCTTCTACATTGAAGTGACTATGACAAGCCTGCCATCTGAGCTTAGGATGCAACTAATACAAACAAGGCCTTCTATGAACCAGCTGAGAGCTGCCTCATGATC
>WBNH01006343.1:402559-420073 GCA_013401255.1 Urocolius indicus | reverse complement strand
TCCTCACTGGGGCCTCTGCCAGGAGACACATGCTGGGGTTCAGTCATGGTGCTGGGTGAGCCCTACGTGAGGACAAGCACCCTCCTGGTGGCTCACCGCTCACAGTCACCCTGAAGCTGGTGGCATCATCCCCGGCATCACAGGTGTACGTCCCTGAGTCGGCCGGTGTGGCTGCGGTGATGTGCAGCCTCTGCGAGCATCCCTCAGAGCAGATGGCCAGGACCTCAGTCGGGACCACGGACTCGCCATCCTTCAGCCAGCGGACAGGGGCACCCGGGGGGTACACCTGGCACTCCAGCAGCACGGGCAGCCCTGCCAGCACCTCACAGACCTGCTGTGCCTCAGGTACCGGGGCAATGTGGACCCGTGGGGCTGAGAGGACCAAGATCCCATGTCATTTGGCCTCCATCCTACTTGCCCTGGGGCCAGCAGCCAGGGTCATCACAGCCCTACAGCCCTGGTAACTGAAAGGTGAAGGAGCACAAGGGCTGGGACATGAGGTGGCATAACCCCCAGGCAGGCAGCGTGGCCATGCTCTGGGGCATGGAAGAATGTGGAAGGAGACAGAGCAGCTGGCCTGCCCCTGCCTGCATCCCCCACCAGCCCTGGGACATGGGCGAGGAGCTGCTGAGGAGGAGACGAGGGACAGCTGAGATGCTGCAGCCACCAGTGAGACAGACAAGTGAGAAGAGCCCTGGGGAAATGGAGAAGGGGGAGAGGGCTGCCGCTGTGCATCGCACCCACCTGCCACAGTGACAGTGTAGAAGACGGAGTCCCCGCCGGCGTCGCAGACGAACTCCCCCGCATCCTGAGGCCGGGCGCAGGGCAGCACCAGCCGGCACCACGGCCCCTCCTGTTCCAGCACCAGGCTCTCGCCCGCCTCCACCTCCTCCCCGTCCTTGTACCAGCGCACGGGGGCTGCCGTGCGGGACAGCTGGCACCACAGCTCCACGCGCTGCCCGGCCACGTAGGTGTGGGGGGCCTCCTCGTTGGAGCTGAGGATCCTCACTGGGGCCTCTGCCAGGGATCACAGAATCACAGAATCACTGAGTGGTTGGGGTTGGGAGAGACTTTTAGAGATTACCCAGTCCAACCCCCCTGCTAAAGCAGGTTCTCCCCAGTCAGGTCACACAGGGCTCAGCACAGGATGTAAAGACTGGAGTGAGTGATGGTGGCAGTCACAGCCCTGCATGAAGCGATGGCTTCACCGGCTCCTTGGCTTTAAGACTGGAAGGCACCACTGCATCCACATCCCATGTAGCATGAGCAGCTGGGCTGCCCTGCCCTAGGCTCCCTCTCCTCATCCATTGCACTCAAGAGGAGCACTCAGTTTCCAGCCGGCTGTGAATCACTGCCGTGCCCTCACTCCCAGGGTACCTGCCCTGCTCTGCCCCAGGAGGGAGCTAAGGGATGTGGAAGGAGGATGAGGGAGGTCAGTGCCTCATTAGCAAGAACCAGCACTGCTAATTGTTGCCTCTGATGCCAGCACCAGCTCCTGTGGCTGCTGTACTAGTTGGTGCCCACCCTTCTGCCTGTCTCTGCCTTTTGGAGACCACACGGTCCTGGCTGCAGCTTCTGTCTCAGCTCAGTCTTGGCATTTGCTGCTGCTGTGGCACAGGCATGTGGCTGCATCCCTCCAGGATTCCATGCCAGATCATAGCACTTGCTCAAGGGCACTATGAATAGGTCACACACGAAATTCATGCCACTGCCCACATCTCCCCACTGACTTGAGTCGGATGTCTAAACACAGAGCGGCTCTTGGGAGAAGTTCAGGTGCCCAGGCCTCCTGTGCCACGCAGCAGCCACACGTGTGGCAGTGGCTGGCCTGGGCACTGCCGTGGGTGCTGGGCACAGGGCACAGCTGGCACCAGCACCAGCTGTGATAGCTGAGCAGCAACCTGCCCTTCTCACAGCCCACAGCTGCCCCGTGCTGGATGTCCCAGCTTCCCAGATGTGTTCCAGCTGTGATGCTCAGTCTCAGAGCACAGCCCCACAGCCCCACAGCACAGGGGAGCAGCGCCAGCTCACAGCATCTCACCTGCCCCACGCTGGGCCCGCATCCACCCCACTCCCCCAACAAACGCCTGGCCGCTGCCCGCCTGTCCAGGCCTGCTAAAAGCAACCACGTCACTGAGGTGTTGCTGGAGATGCTGAAGGGCACGGAGGGGGTGACGTGCCAGCCTCGCTGGGCAGCTCCACTCTGGCCCCAGCCGTGCTGCTCTTGCAGCGCTCAGCAGCTGCTGGAAAGCCCAGCGGCATGCAGGGGCAGCCAGGCCTGAGGCAGGCAGGCTCCATGCCGCGGCAGCCTGTGGGGGATAGCTGGGATGCCTCGGGGAAACCCAAGTGTGCAACCCCAGCCACCAGCCTGGCACGCATGACGGAGAGCGGCTGGCAAGAGCCTCCCAGCACTCACCCCCAGCCCTGCTGGTGACAGCGATGGGCAAATCCTGATTGAACCGAGCCAGGCTAAGACCCTTCTGCCAAGGTGATGCAAAGCTGCTCAGCTGAAAGGCTGAGCTTCAGCAGATGGTGTTTCCCCCTCCCACCCAAGGGAAGCCGAGCTCTCCATGCCCTGCAACTCTGCAGAGCAGCTGATGCCTCTTGTCTCTGCTCAGAGCCCACACTGCCCATGCTTTCTGCTGGCAATTTTGCCTTTATCACAAAAAGACTGTCCCTTCTTCACCCTCCCATCAGTCACTAACTCTTCCAGCATCTGTCACTCATCCCTTCTTCACTCACTACATCCTCTGCCCTCAGTTCAGGCCCTTTGTCATGTATTAACGTGGGAGAGGCTTTTACCTTGCTGTGGTCCCCAAGCCTTTTAACTGGGCTTTAGCTCTGCCTCCGGCCACCTTCCTGTGGTTGCAGGATTGTGGGTTTTGAGGCCAGCAAGGGGAAGTCTTTCACTCACTTTCAACTTTCATTACCATTGCCATCCAGCAATGGGCAAAGCGGAGGGACAGCCACTGTGGGACACCGTCCCCTCTCCCGCCCAGCAAACACCACCCGACCGTCTGTATCCAGGCAACCATTAATTTTCAGGTCAGCAATTAACACCATCCGTCAGAGCGATGTCCAACCGCGAGTCACCCCACACCAGGTGCTGGGCATTCATACCCACTATTTTTAGGAACTCAGAGAAGGGTTTGTTTACTGGCCACGGGAGATGCCCAGCAGACAGCCTGTGTTGGGGTGCTGAGTGCCAGCCCTCGGGCACACAGGCGTTTTGGAGCAGCAGAGCGAGCTGTCCCTTTGCTAGTCAGTCTGGATAGTTTTAGGCACCAAAGCTACTGCAAATACCCCTCCTGCCCGACTTGCTGTGGTCAGGACCTGGCAAGACCATATCTGATGAGCACCCCCAACCCCAGAGCAGCAAGCAACAGTGACATGTGCTGTGGCATCCTGCACTACCAAAGAAAGCACCCCAAGATGTGACCCTGCCAGCTCACACACATCACATACTCACCTGTCACAGTGACAGTGTAGAAGACGGAGTCCCCGCCAGCATCACAGACGAACTCCCCCGCATCCTGGGGCCGGGCGCAGGGCAGCACCAGCCGGCACCGTGGCCCCTCCTGCTCCAGCACCAGGCTCTCGTCTGCCTCCACCTCCTCCCCGTCCTTGTACCAGGACACGGGGGCTGCCACGCGGGACAGCTGGCACCACAGCTCCACGCGCTGCCCAGCCACATAGGTGTGGGGGGCCTCCTCGTTGGAGCTGAGGATCCTCACCGGGGCCTCTGTTGGGGATAATGTAGGGCTCAACACAGGCACCCAACTGACCGCAGCTTTCAGCCCCATGATGGGAGTAAGAAGAGGGTTGGGGCACCGTCAGGAGATGGGGTCCAGGCTCCTGCCTGCAGTCCTCAGCTCACCAGTCACAGTCACCACAAAGCTCATGGCCTCATCCCCAGCGTCACAGGTGTACACGCCGGTGTCTGAGGGACCAGCCGAGCGGAGGAGCAGCCGCCGCACACAACCCTCCTCCTGCACCGCAATAACATCGTCCAGGGGCACAGCCTCGCCGTCCTTGAGCCAGCGGACAGGGGCATCCGAGGGGGACACCTGGCACTCCAGCAGCACGGGCAACCCTGCCAGCACCTCCTGGAGCCGCTCAGCCTCCGGCACCGGGGCAATGCAGACCCGTGGGGCTGAGAAAGATTGCAGAGGAGTAAGGAGCATCCTTTCAGCATGGCAGCCCCCAGTGACTCTTCTCCCAGCGGGACCCCAGGGTGAGTGCCCTGCTCACCTTGCACGTGTAGAGTGGCTGAGTCCCGCACGTCACCAGACACGAAGGTGACTTGTGTCCCACTGTCGGCCAGCCGCACTCCCCGGATCAGCAGCGAGTGCTCCGTCCTGTGGCGCAGCACAATGCACCGGCTGCCTGCCACCTCCTCTTCCTCACCCAGCCTGACACCATCCAGGAACCAGGTGCCACGCACCACAGCCGACAGCTCCAGGGAGAATCGTGCATCCTCGCCATCCCGCACCCGCACATCCTGCAAGCCCTTCTCCAGGCGAGCTGCTGGGGCTGGAACATGGCCAGACTCAGCCCTGGTGGCATTGGCCAGCACCATGCCATGGTGCATGACATCCCAGGTGGGCAACCCCCAGATCGACATCCTCACCGAGACGCACGGAGCCAGGGAACTCCACAGGGCTGCTCCTGCCATGCTCGTTGGTGGCACAGACACGGAAGCAGTAGTCGGCCTCGCAGGGCACACTGTCACCCAGCACCCGCACACAGCCCGGCAGGTCGGTGGCCAGGCACTGCACCCACTCGCCCCCCGCTGCCTCCCGCCGCTCCAGCAGGTAGCGGCTGGGGGCACGGAGGTGGGCATCGGGTGCAGGGCACCAGCTCAGCACGGCCACGTTGCTCTCTGCCACGCTCATCTCGGCTGCCACCGGCGCGCTTGGGGGGTCACGCTTCACACCTGCAAGCCACAGCCCATATGGGGATGGCAGTGAGGCTCGTGGTGAGGTGGCAGAGGGGCTACACAGCCTGCTTCTCTGGGGATGCTCTCTCAGATGGACAGGGTAGAGAGGATGGCCTTACTCTCAGGTAGCATGGTCCTGGTTACAGGGGTTTGTGAGTGCCAGTGATGCTGGGTCCCTGGAGCCCTGCTAAAAGCTCCCTTCCTCATAAAGCTATCACAGCATCACATCCCCAGTATGGTGGATGCCCATCCCATCTTTTCCCCATGTCACCCTCCCCAGGAGTGGGCAGGATGGAGGACGTGGTGTCCCTCCAAGCCTAGGGCTTACACTTGACCCGGAGCTGGGAGGACGTCTGTGACTCCCCAACAGTGAAGGAGATGATGCCAGCGTCCTGGCGCGTGACGTGCACCAGCACCAGTAGATGTGTCCTGCCAAAGCTCTTCAGCACGGTGTGTGGGGACTCCCGCAGCTGCAGCCCGTCCCGGCTCCAGCATATCCCCTCCACCGCCTCCCTTGTCTCCACGCAGAAAACTGCGTTCTCTCCCTCCATCACGTCCAGCTTCCGCGGCAGCCGCTTCACAATCACCCCTACAGGAAGAGATAGATGCGTGAGGGCTGGGGAGGGATGCTGGGGATGTGGGCTCCCTGCGGTGGGAGAGAGGAGGAGGCTGAGGAGGGACAGCAGCAGGTACCATGGCCAAATGGTGAGAAGGCAAAGGTAGGGGGCAGTGGGGAGCCTGACAAGGAGGAGATGAGGAGGAAGGCAAAGCTGTGTTGCCAGAGACTTGACTCCCCCACCTCGGACGGAGACCTCAGCGATGCTGCGTCCCTTGTCCTTCATTTGGCAGAGGTAGATGCCATCGTCGTCTGTGCGAGCATCGCGGATGGTCAGGCGCCGCACCACACCTCGCTCCTCCATCACATACTTGTGGCTGGGCTGCAACTCTCTGTCCTCCAGGTACCAGGCGGTGGGGATGGTCTCCAGCGGCACCTGGCACTCCAGCACAGCGTCCTCCCGCTCTGCCACCTCCACGTCTGCCAGCTGCACCTGGAACCGCAGCCGGTGCTCTGCCACCGGGACAGGCGGGCGCTGAGGGCGAGGGGCACAGCACCCACCCACAGCCCTTCGCTCAGGGCATCCCCTGCTTGCAGAGGTCCTTCTCTGCCTTCTCTGTCCCTTGCTTATTTGGCTGGCATTGGATAGACACTGTCCAGGGAAGCACATCCCTCAGAGCAAAGGGATGCAGGGCATGGGCTGAGGACACCAAGTGATGCCTCCACCCTCTCAGCAGGGAGTTTTGGGGGCCACAGGAGCATGCACACCAGCAGGCTGTGGCAGGTGTTTTGGCGGGGTGCAGGCGGGGGATGCACCAGCTGGCAGGGCAGCTCTGGTGGACAGGGCTGCCACCAGTGCAGACATTTGGAGCTTTGCCCTGCCGGGCTGCCTGCCAAAACCACTCAGCACTTTCAGGGGAATTTGTCACCAAGGCACAGATCCCCCCTCCCCATCCACAGCTGGACACTCCCAGCCCTCCAGAGATGCTGTGTCTCTGTTTGCAAGGAGGGAAGGGCACGGAGGGGAACGTAGCTCCTCAGGGAAGCCCAGCATATCCTGCTCCCAGCCCACAGCTCTGAGGGGATCCTGGCTGCACAGGGCAGGAGAGAGCTCAGGGATCACACACAGATGTATCCCCGCCAGGGGAAAAGCCTTGGACAGCCCAGCACCTTGCAGTCCCCGCAGTGCTTGGGCACACTCCTACCTTTGACCTGGAGCTGCACGGCGCTGAGGGTCTGGCCGGCAGCGTTGGATGCGGTGCAGACATACAGCCCCCGGTCCTGTGGTTTGCAGTACAGCACCTTGAGGATGAAGTAACCTTCCCGGTCTTCGTAGATGAGGTGCCTGCGGCCCGGGGTGAGGGGCTCACCGTCCTTCTGCCAGATGATCTCTGGCTTAGGCTTGCCGGTGACATAGCAGCGGAACTTGGCGTGCTTCCCTGCGCTCACGGCAAATGCCTTGGCTGCCGGTGCCCTGCCTGGCACCGTGCCGTTGGGAACCCAGGTCTCTGGTCTCGCGTGCCGTCCCGCTGCGTGCCGCTGCCGCCGCTGCCGCCGCTCCACCAGCAGCTCGGGGCCATCGGTGGGAGAGCCACTGGGGAGCCCGTCCTGCGGTGCCTGGGGTTCCACCAGGAGCACGGCAGCAGCCAGAGCCTCCCGGGAGCCGCTGCGTGCCCGGCACACGTACACCCCTCCGTCCGGGGGCCTGGCGCTGAACAGCTTCAGGAAGTGCCAGTCCTCCCGGTCCTGCCCCACCACGAAGTGGCTGCTCTCGAAGAGGTCGGAGAGCTTGTGCCCATCCTTCTCCCACTCCAGCACCGGGCAGGGCTGCCCAGACACCCTGCAGGCAAACACCACATCCTCCCCCCGGCACACCCGCCTGGACGAGGGGGCAACGAGGAAGGCAGGCGCCTCACTGCCCGAGCATCCATCCTCCTCTCTGCGCTCTCCTGCCTCCACCTTCAGCGTGGCGGCAGCATAGGTCTCACCAACACTGTTTTTGGCCTTGCAGATGTAGATGCCGCTGTCCTGAGGGGTGGCACAGGATACCAGCAGGCTGTACAGATCCCCTTTGGCCTCCACGTGGAAGCGGCCTGAGGGCTCAATCGGGATCTTGTCCTTCTCCCAGAGGATGCTCGGCCGGGGGTCTCCCGTGATCTGGCAGCTGAGGACTGCGTCGTTGCCACTTTGCACCGTGAAGGCACGTGGGTAAGCCAGGAACCTGGGGGCTCCCCCTAACCCCTCCATCATCACCTCTCTAGGGTGCTGGCCAGAGCAGCAGCGGGGATCATCAGCCTGGGGATAATGCACAAATCAACCAGGACAGGGGCTCAGGCTTCAGCAAAGGGACCAGTGTGGAGCACCACCAGGAGGGCCTGTGCCCGTGGTGAAGCCCCCAGCACAGCCCCCGTGCTGCAGGAGCCTCTCTCTCCCTCTTAGCACCCCAGCCCCGCTGCATATACTCCTATCTCATCCCGAATCACCCAGTGTCCACCCCAGCAGCAACAGAAGAGGTGATAAAGGGTGGCCGAGGGGCCAGGGCACCTACAGCCTGCTACAGAGGAGACCTCAGCTCTGGGGACAGGCACCCCTGCCTAGACAGGGAGTGCAGACAGCTGCTTGCTGGGGAAGAGAAAGGCAGGATGGCCCCAGCCCGCCCCTTTCCCACCCTCGGGACATTCCTGCAGTATCGGGTGGTGGCAGAGCTGCATTCCTGCAGCATCTGGGCTGACTCCACAGGCAGGTGCTGATATGAGGCTGTTGGGGGGTGGGAGGCACTCGGCCAGACCCGGGCCCTTCCTCCCAGGCTCAGAGGGGCAGAGGACCCCCCTTGCACCCAGCAGTCACACCATAGGCTCCAGCTTTGGGGGTCCTCCAAGAGCAGGTTCCCCTCTCAAGAGCATGGTCCCACAGACAGGACACGACCATTGGAGTAGTGGAAGTCAGGTCTGGACACAATCATCCCCAAAGGACAGAGGGAGGGCTGGGGAGAAGGGTTCCACTTTCAGATGGCATGGCCTCCATCCACAGTGCTGTGGGTAACCATGCCCACAGTCACAGGCAGGAGAGGGGCAGGGTGCTCCATGCTTCCCCTGGGCAAGGGCAGCCCAGGCTCTGCCCACACCATGGTCAGGGCTGGGACTGGGGCAGAGGCGGTTCTGCCTCTCTCGGGCAGAGGGGAAGAGAAACAAAGACAGTCCCTGAATAAGCCAGAGGAGATGGTCAGCAAGGTCTGGTCCCCAAGGAGTGGCAGGGACCAGGACCAGCTTCGCCTCCTAGACCTCTACCCCCAGGACAGTGCATCCATTCTGAGCCACCTCCCTGGCACACACCCCTTTGACCCACAGGCTTCCTTATGGCAGCTCCTGCAGCCAGGCACAGCCCTGGTGGCTTAGCCACCCTGTTGCCCCATTCAACCACCCCTTGCCCTGATAACTCTGCCCCACGCAGCCCCATAGTCTGTTCCCCTGCCCCACACACGCACCTCGCTCTGCCGCCTCTCTCCCAGCACCAGCACCCCGCTCCTGCCGCTTCCCTCAGCTCTGCTCCCGGGTGTCAGTGCGCAGGAACCAAACGTTACAAATGCCTGCAGCTGCTGTCCCCAAAAATACCCTCCGATGACACGCTGGGCTGATAAGCCTGAGCCTGCTCCATTCAGCGCCTCGCCGGGGCAGGGCTGGCCCACCTATGTATAGTACAGCAGCCCGGCAGGAGCCGGCAGCCCACAGTGGGCAGGCAGCAGCCGGCTCCAGGGATCAGGGGTGCCATGGCACAGCTGTGCCCCATGGCAGGAGCCAACATGGCTGCCAGGGCACACAGTGTGGTTTGCGTGGCACAGCATAGGACAGCAGGCTACAGTGGGGTGGGATGGGATGTGCCACACTGGATGCTGCATGAGATGCCAGGCTGCAGGGCATGGGGTGGGACGAAAGGGCCACACTACATGGGACATTGGGGCTGCAGGAAGAGCAGGGAGGGTGTGGGGGCTGCCCACAGCCCATCAGCACAAAAAGCACCCCAAGATCCTTCTCTTGGCACTGCTGAAGGGTCTCCAGATGATCTGGCTCTGCCTCATCTCTTGTCCCCTGATGCTGTGCCAGCTCTTCCCAGCAACAGGCAGCATGGGGACCTCTTGCCATCCCTCCTGATTCATGTTCCCCAGGACATTGCTGGCCTCCGGGATGCCTGGAAGATGCCATAGAGTGCCTAGCCTCCCTGGGGTGACTCAGCTACCCCCAACATAAACCTCCACACCAGGGCTTCCCAGAGCTCTGGATCCCATTTCATCCCAGCTCTAATGTCCATGCTGTGCCACTTGCCACCTCCCACTCTCCCCTCAGAAGCACCAAATCTGCAGCTCCTGCACCATGGAGGACCCCCAGAACTGGCAGCTGCAAAGCTGACCTGGGGTGCCCCCTCTGTCTCCACCAGCCCAGGAAAACCTTCCTGGCAGCACTCTGCCCACAGTCCGGCCTCCCCAGCTCCCTGCACCCTCTACAGCATCCCCCCACCACGACACCCCCCTGCCCAGACACCAATTCCCCTCCCCAGACCACACTGTCCTTGCAGTCCTCACATTCCAGACGTCTCAGCGCTCTGGCTGCCCAGAGATAATATTCACAGTGAGCAGACTGTTTGCGTCAGTGTCAGATAGGTCTCAATGCCACCCTGCCCCGGGGGGAGTGCCGCGGGCAGACAGGCTGGGCGGGCAGGCAGAAGCCCACGGCAGAGCCCCCCGAGCTGCTGGCCCATGGTCATGCTGCTCCTCCTGCACCTGCTGCCTGCCATGCTGCCCACTGCTGCCCTGGCCGGCTGCACTGGGGACGGGGTCGACAGGCAGCTCATCCTGGCCAAGGTGCGGGCTCGGGTCCTGGAGCATCTGAGCCCCCCGCTTCTCCAGGAGGAGCCCCAGAAGGAAGCAAGGAGGGTGCACCGGAGAGATGTCCTTGAAAATGCCCAAGTCGAGCCGGAGGAGCTGGAGGACACCTCCCAGGTGATCCTCTTCCCTTCCACAGGTGAGAACATCCTGGTGGGATGGGGAAGACAGAGGGACGAAGCAGAGCGGGGGCTGGGGGCAACACAGATGCGGGAGGGTGGAGGGGCTGCTGTGGCGGTCTGCCAGAGGAGAAAGAGGGTCTGCCAGGCTGGGCACAGGCAGGGGTGAGGTGCGGTGGAGAGGCAGGGGGTGGAATGGTATGGAAGACACAGACAGGGACACAGGCAGGGAGGGGCAAGTGGCACAAGAGGGTGCCAAGAGCCCAGGGAACGGCTGGGACAGGCAGGATGCAGAGCTGGGGAGGGCTGAGGAACAGGCAGCATGGAGTAGGGTGAGATGCTAGGGAATGGGGCAGGGTGCTGGGAAACAGGATGGGATACTAAGGGACAGGGCAGAATGCTGTGAGACAGGGCAGGATGACCAGCTACAGGACAGGATGCTGGGGGACAGAGGCAACAGTAAAGTGCCATCCAGGAGCACAGTGGGGCTCAGCTGTGGGGCACGGTGCAGTGGCTGCTGCACGGCACTAGCCATCAGCTTCCTCACACCCTGCCCCAGCCCTTGCCGACAGCGGGGTGCCCTGCCAGCACCCCGGGGCCCCTCTGCAGCATCCCATCTCCCGTCTGGCACCTGGGACCCTCCTTGGGATTCAGCACACGCCCTGAGCACCTTTTTCCTCCCAGCAGACGTGCCCTGCGAGCCCATGCAGCCAGACAAGCTGCTGGAGGAAGAAGGGATCTTCACGTACCTCTTCCAGCCCTCGGCACACACGCTGAGCCGCGCGGTGACCTCTGCCCAGCTCTGGTTTTACACCGGCCCCTCGGCCGCCCCCAATCACTCGGCCCCCGACGTGCTGACCCTGTCGCCGCAGGGCCGTGTGCCAGTGACGGCCGTGGCGGTGCGGACGCTCGAGGACTGGACAGTGTTTCACTTCACCCCGGAGCTGCTGCCTCAGCTCTCGCAGCCGCTCTTTGTGCTCCTGGTGCGCTGCCCTGGCTGCCCCTGCCTGGCTGAGGGGAACAAGATGCCCTTCTTGGTGGCCACCACCCGGGCTAAGAGCAGTGAGAGGGTTCGTCGCTCCACTGTGCCCTGGTCCCCGGCCGCCCTGAGCCTGCTGCAGCGCCCGTCTGAGGACCTGGCCGCCCATGCCAGCTGCCGCCGGGCTTCCCTCAACATCTCCTTCGAGGAGCTGGGCTGGGACAATTGGATCGTGCACCCCAGCAGCTTCGTCTTCCACTACTGCCACGGGAGCTGTGCAGAGGGCCACGGGCTGAGCCACCGCCTGGGTGTGCAGCTGTGCTGCGCTGCCCTGCCCGGCACCATGCGCTCCCTGCGCGTCCGCACCACCTCCGACGGCGGCTACTCCTTCAAGTACGAGACGGTGCCCAACATCCTGGCTCAGGACTGCACCTGTGTCTAGGGCATCCCGCAGCCCGGCTCCAGGCCAAGATCCCACCCAGGAGTCATCGCTTGCCCACGAGATCCCCAGCCACAGGAGTCAGAGTAACCCGGTGGAGGGGATTTTTGAGCTGTGTCACCCTCCCCTGTGCCAGCTGGAGTTTGGGGCCACCCCAGGTATTGTCAAGCTGCCAGACCTTCCCTGCAGCCAGTCCCAGCTGCAGCAAGCTGAGGCATGGCGGGGCAGGGACAGGCACAGCGTTCAGCAGCCAGCGACCCCCTGCCAGTCTGACCTCTGCAACTCACTCAGTTCCTCCTTCTCCCCACCTTCTACTCTACCCCAATTTCTGCCCCTCTCAGAAAAAAAAACCCGTTGGGGTTCTGTTCCTACTGCAGAGTGCAACAGCCTGCTCCTGATCCCAGGCAGGGCTGGGCTGCATGGCAGGGATATGGCTGTGCCAGGGCGAGCACATGCCAGGAGGGACCTCAGACGGGTGGCAGGGCTGGCAGCATGCACTGCGCTGCAAGCGAGCCCTCTCCCGGTAGCACTGCCTCTTGGAAAGCTTAATGGGATGAGTGAAATAAAGCTGTTCTCTTTACTCATACAGCGTGGAAATGCCAGGTTTCATCAGCCACAGAAGTGGCACAGGGCCGTGCAGTGGCATGTGAGCTCCCCGGGGGATGTTTAGGTGGAGGGAAGGGACGGGCAAGCGATGCAAGAGGTATCCAGCTCTGACCTGAAGTCCCAGAGAGGGGATTGGGGTGTGTTGACCACAATCAGCATGGTATGGCTGGGTTGGATCCAGTCTTTGACAGGGGAGTACGGGGCTGGGCAGCACCCCTTCTGCTCTCAGCTGCAGCGGGATGGGGAGGCACGAGGATGGCAGCAGGACGGGGGTGGGGCATTGGGGTGGCCCCGGCCAGGGCCACAGAAGAACACAGCCAGGGTACTCCTGGTCTGCTGAGCGATTGAGGCTGCCCCACGCGAGGGAAGCTGCCTCGGCCACGGCAGGAACGCCTGAATCATCCCGGGGAGGGAGGGGGGACAGCCCCAGGACAGGCAGGCAGCACTGCCCTGGCCCAGCTACACAGGATTCCCTTCCCACCCCTTCCTCCCCCTTCCTCCCGAAGGACCGGACGCAGCAGTTCAGTACAAAACGTCTCCAGCCTTTACTACTATAGATATTAAAAAAAAAAAAAAAAAGAAAAGAAAAAACAGTGACAATCATTTCTGAGTAAAAAACAACGCTACAAAAATCCCTGTGTGACCCAGGCTGAGATGATGAGAAATGCCCCACGGGCTCCTCGCCAAACCTGACTCAGGACACCGTGTCCCTCCCCTGTAGGACAAGAGCGTGGCCCCGTGCAGGGGGTCCCGGCCCTGTGGCCAGAGTGGGAGGGGATGGGCTTTGGTCCAAGGGCGGCCGGCCAGGAGCAGGGCGGAGGTGGCAGGAAGGACAGCCCCTGCCCTCTGCACACACATTTCCAAGCAGGCCAGCCCCCCCGTGCTGCTCGCAGCCGTGCCAGGATGCCACGCAGCACATTTCCCCCCTCTCCAGCCACACCTGCCCTATTTCGCAGCAGTGTGGCCGGGATCCCTTCCACCTCAACCATCTCCAGGCGCAAGGCCAGCCCAGAGCCCTGCCCCATGTGAGCCAGACCCCCAGGCTCGGCTCCCCTAACGTCCCACGTCACGGGGGCAACACTGGCATCGTCGGGTGGCAGCAGGCACGAGGGCAGGAGAAGGGCTGAGGAGGAGACGCTGAGGGAAATGGGTATGGGGGAAGGGCAAGGGGGTGAAACAGGAGACAGAGGGGGCATGGGCCCAGAGCAGAGATGAGGAGCAGAGTATAAAAATGCCAGGGTGCACACGCTGACAGGTTTATAAAAATGTACAAAAATAAGATATTCCCTTTTTGAAAATGAAGTAGGAATGTCTCCCAGGGCCCCCATCCTTGTGCTGCCCACTGGGATAGGGCTGCCCGGCGGGCAGGCATGCGGCACCTGCTGCCCGTGCTCCCGGCAGGCTGCCCGTCTCGTGGCGACAGCGGCAGCAGCCGCTCCGGCATACGCCGCTGCTCCCTGGCGCGCTCACAGCCCTGCGGGGAGCAGAAGGCAGGTTAGCACCCGCTCCAGGGGGAACGGCATCCCCTCCCCGGGGCGGCCCCCGTACCCCCACCCCGGCCGGATGGATCCGTACCCCTTCCCGGCTCACCCGTGGTTCTGTCGCAGGCGGCGGTGCCCTTCTCGTGGGCGAGGTTGAGGCGGTTCTGCTCGGCGGCCATGCCGTTGGCCTCGGGGCTGCTGCTGCGGGCAGGGCTGGGCAGCTGCGGCGGGGGCTGCAGGTGGAAGGCCACCTCCAGGTGCTCCTGGGCCAGGCGCAGGTGCTCGCGCAGCCGGTCCAGCTCGTGCGCCGGGGGAGCCCCGGCCAGGGCGAAGCGTCCCGCCACCGCCACCTGAGCCAGGCTCTCCCGGTAGTCCAGCTTGCCGTCGGGCAGTGGGGCTTGCGGTGGCTCCTTCTTCAGCGAGTGGTAGGTGGGGGGCGCGCCGGGAGCCTTCCTGGGGTAGTGCGGTGCGGGGCTGCCGGTGGCAGGGAGCGGGAGGCCGTCGGCCTGGCTGAGGGCATCCCGGATGCGCCCCACACCGAGGTGCACGAGCTCGCAGAGGTTGAGGAAGAGGCAGAGCCCGCTGACGGCATACATGATGAGGAGGAAGATGGTCTTCTCGGTGGGGCGGGAGACGAAGCAGTCGACGGTGTGCGGGCAGGGGCTGCGGCTGCAGACGTAGGAGGGGCTCACCTCGAAGCGGTACAGCAGGTACTGCCCGAAGAGGAACGCCGCCTCCAGCAGCGAACGGCACAGCAAGTGTAGGACGTAAGCCCGCATCAGCCCGTCCTGCTTGATGCGGCGCCGGCCGTCGTGCTTCTCGCCACCCTCCGGGCTCTTCTCTTTCTCCACCTCAATCTCTTCAAAGATCATGGGGTCTTCTTCGACGTCATCCTCCGCCTCCTCGTAGTCCCGCCCGGCTCCCCGGCGCACCATGGGCATGCGTGCCCGCCGGGCTGCCGGCGCTCGGCGCTGCGAGGACTCGGGCATGCGGGCGATGCGGTGCATGGCAAAGCCCAGGTAGAGGACTGACGGCGTGGCCACCATGATGATATGGAAGATCCAGAAGCGGACGTGGGAGAGCGGGGCGAAGGCGTCGTAGCAGACGTTCTCGCAGCCGGGCTGCTGCGTGTTGCAGACGAACTTGCTCTGCTCATCGTAGTAGATGGACTCGCCCCCCACGGCCGTCAGCACGATGCGGAAGACGATGAGGACTGTCAGCCAGATCTTGCCCACGAAGGTCGAGTGGTTGTTGATCTCCTCCAGGAGCCGTGTCAAGAAACTCCAGCTCATCCTGGCCAGGCAGTTGGCTCAAACCCTGCTGGGAAGGGGCAGGCAAACAGGCAGTGAGCAGCCCGTGCTGTGCCTCACTGGGCCACTCCAAACCACCAATCTCCACCCCAGCCCTGCTCCTCTCCCTTTCCCAGCACCAATGTCCCTCCCTTACCCACTGGGTCCACAAACAGCCCTGCGTTGGCATCGACCTCCCCAAAACCATGTCCCCTGCCAGTGTGTCCTCAACACACTCCCATCTGCATCCTGTTACCGCCCTGTCACCAGTCAGGTAGACAGAGAGGACGTCCCCATCCCCTGCAGGACCCATCTGGGGGAAAAGTCAGCACAGTCAGAGTAAACAGCACCACAGGGCAGTGTTGGCTGGGGAGTGTGGGGAGACATGCAGGAGACAGAACCACCTCCTCTGTGCCATGGCATCCATCTGCCACCTGGTCCTGGGCAGGTTCCCAACCAGTGCCGCACCCTGTGCCAACACCCACATGCTCCCACGGGGCTCCCTGGGCTGTGGAGGCAGGCAGCACGCAGGCAGGGCACTAGCAGCACCTCTGGCCTGCTGCAGCCTCTGCCAAGACAGGGGCTCCCCTGAGCAGCGTGCCCCACCACCTGCTCATGTTCCCTGCACCCCTGGCGCTCTCCCTCAATGGTTGGCTGAAAAGGAGCATTACTCTGCCCCATCAAACCCCTGCACCGTGCCCACCCTCCAGTGGCACCCCCATCCCTCAATCCTTATGCTCCCCCTCAAAGCCTGTGGCGGCTGGTGCTCTGAGCACCCCAGAGCCTGACGGCAAGGGCTGGCAGGGACAGTGGAGCAGGAGCCAGGAGAGTGATGGCGAAGGGCAGCGTGGGCCAAGGAATTGCACAAAGTCCTGGCAAAACAGCTGACACCAGAGGTCGGGAAGGAAATTACGAGGACCACAGCGCAGCTTCCAGCCAAAGGAGAAGACACAAGAGGAGACACTCCACCACCACCCCCGGGTTCTGCGGTTTGCACATGAGCTGATGCAAGGGAAGCAGGTGGCGGGACTTCCCAGGGCAAGCAGAGGGGATGTGTCCCCACGGAGCCCCCAGCTTCCCCTATGCCTCGTCTGCTCTCCAGCCAGCCCCATGCCTCCATGCCCTCCAGGGCACGTCCCTGCAGATGATGGCTCCTGCAGCACTCACACCACTGTCAGCTGGAATACGAGGATCTTTTTGGTTTTGCTCAGCCTGCCTCCCAAGCACCATTGCCTAAACAGAAAAGCCCCTCCAGCAAGAGCACCTGCACCTGAGACGTGCTCTCCCTGACAGCCTGGTGCTCAGCAGAGCCTGCTGAGCCACGGGAGGTGGCATGGAGGTGGCACGAGGGCCCCAAGCCCAGCCTGTCAGCCATCCTACGGTCAAACACCCTGCAAGGTCTTGTCAATGCCCTCTCATTGGTGCAAAGCCCTATCCCCCAGGGCCCCACGGGAATGAGGATGCTTTGTGTCTGTGTTCAGCCTTTGCCTGTCAGCAGTACACAGCCCTGGCCCCAGGGCCGGGGCAGGGGCCGAGACACCGGTCAGAAGGGCAGCCTCTGGAGATGGCAAGCCTTGGGAAAGCAAGAGCACACACATGGGCACTGCCATGCTGGCCAAGGGAGAGTGACACCGGGACAGACCTCAGTGTGGGTCAGGAGCTGCAGTGGGCACAGACAGGGCAGCACAGAGTTCCCCTCAACTTTTCACCCCTCCCCAGGGCAGGGCCTCCCCTGGGCAGGTAGCCAGAGCTCATCTCTCTGCCGAGGGGGCCAAGACACACGCCACTTCCCAGCCACGCCACGGTGAGTCAGGACCAGCACCACGTGCCTTGGATGGTCCCTCCACCGAAACTCCAGCCCTGCCGACCCCCTACCTGGAGTCCCCCATGGCCCCTGCCCCCGCCTGCCCTCTCCAGGGACCCCCAATCTCCTCAAACCACAGCAGGGCCACCTAAGCCACAGCCCGTGCGGGGCTCACCCCTGCCTGCCCGGGGACCCCCGTCTCACTGATCCCAGCCAGCCCACGCTGGGGCCCGCTGAGCCCCTGCCAGCCCGGGCACTCCCATCCCGCTGAGCCTGGCCAGCTCTCGCTAGGACACACTGACCCCTGCCAGGTTGGGGACTCCCACCCTGCTGACCCCAGCCAGCACGGGGACCCGGTCCCCCAGCCGCATCCCCTCCGACCCCAGACTGCCTGAAATCCCCAGCCCCCCCCTCCCTCCTTCCCTC
>WBNH01006343.1:375331-402507 GCA_013401255.1 Urocolius indicus | reverse complement strand
AGGAGCCTCCCCGGGCTGCGGGCTGCGGGCGGCGGCCGGCTCCAGCCCCGGCCGAAACTCGCCGGTTATCGGCCACGCCGCCGACCCCGCTCTCCTGGCAACCGCCCAAACCCCCCCCCCCCGGCAGCCCCGTCCAGCCCCACCGCGGGCCGGCTGTGCCCCTTCGCCCTGCGTCCCCCTGCAGCTCGTTGAACCCCGGGCTGCCTCCCGCACTCAGCCTCGGGGCCCGGCATAGCCCCCCGGGAGCTCAGCCCCCCAAGGAGCCCGCTCGGTGCCGCTGGCCACAGGGGAGGGGAGGGAGCCAGCGCTCCAGTCACACCTGCACAAGAACCTCGCGCCTTTCCGAACACCCACTCTCAGCGAAGAGGGAGGATGGAAGAAAGGAAAGACTTGGTGGCAGCAGAGGAGAGGCAGCCCCTGGCATGGTGGGAGCGCGGAGCTGAGTGTGCCCATGTGGTGGGAATGTGTGTCAAGCCCTTTGAAGCGTATGCTGCTTGCTGCTCGTGCCGAGTCCCTGCAGCGGGACCAGGCTGTGCACGCTGCATCTCCAGATGTGCCCTTAGAAAGTCACCACTGCTCATCCTGGCCAACATCAGGATGGGCAACAGCTCTCCCAAAGCCAGAGCAACGGTTGCAGTGGCTTTGAGTCACCAGCCTGGGGCTGGGGCCTGTCCCTCACCACAACGTCCCAGCCACTCAACTTTCTGCACTGCTAAAATTGGCTCTGGGGGAGTTTGTTGGGACTGAGTCCCTGTGCCGAGCCACCCACGGCTGTGACGTCTTGGGCAGAGCACCGTGTCATTGTGCCCTTGTGTGGGGACCGGGAGGGACGTTGGGCTGCCTTGTGCAATCCCACTAGCGAGGAGGAAGCTGGCGTCTGCTTAAGCTCGTAACAGGACACTTCTCACTGAAACACGTGCTCCCTCCTGCAGAAGGGTTTCCACAAAGAGCACTGGTGGGTGCAGCCTCTTGGCCCCGCTCCCACAGGCAGAGCCACAGACTAGCTGGCTACAGGAGGGTTGGGGCAAGGTGGGAAGCATGGTCACCACATCCAGTGTGTTTGGTCATTCTGGGCCCAGTGAGTAACAGCAGCTCCCCTGACACTGCCCTAGGTCAGCAAGAGCCCCCACACAGCCCAGTGCTATTGGGCATCTGGAGCCCACTCCAGCTGCCTGCTGCACCCTGAAATGGGCAAATGTGTGTGCACAGGAGGAAAGGGGAAAGGTCCTGCTTCAGGCTCTCTGCCTCAGTGCTTCCCTGCTCATGGATGGGTCCTTCCTACGTGACGACTTCACCCGTATGGTCAGAGAGCTGCAGCAGAAGGAAGAGGATTTGACCTGGTCACGAAGAAGTAACTTTCCATTGAATCCTGGCCCACGCACGCAACTGTGGCATTAACATATCTGGAAGGGGAAGTGTGTGTTGCTGATCCAGCAAGAGATACTATGGAAAAAAACCCTGGCCAGGGCCTCCTTCCCAGGTCAGCAGCAACACGCAGAGGTGGATGCAGGGAGACAGTGATCAAAGCACAGAAACTCAAGCTTGTGGAAGGATTACGAGGCCCAGGAGGGAGCCTGGGGGCTGCAACTAGGGGTTACCCACAGTGTGGCATGGAGAGGTGGGAGCAAAGCAGAGGGCTGCAAGCACGAGGGTCTCTTCCCAGAGGGCTGGGAAGGACAGGTAGCAGACAGCCTGTGTTGAGTCTCCTGCTCTTGCCAAGTCGTTAAAGCAGCTTGGAGTTTTCTTTTCTCACAGTCACCACTAGTTTTCAAGCACTCCCAGGTCTCGCCTTCAGCCTGGTTTCACCCTCAGGCCACTGAGCGGTTTGCCAGGGGCAGGAGACTTATGTGATCCCTTTACTCTGGTGCTCAGCACCTTGAGAACAAGCCCTTGTAGCAGCCTCACATTACAGTGGAGACCGCGACCCACTGAGGCACTGCAAACCAAGGCCATTGCACCCAGAACGGAGCTGCCTGTTGGGCCTCGGGCCAGGAACAGCTGCTGCAGCATTTCTGTGCAGCACAGCTCAGCCCTGGCCTGGGCTGTGGGGCAGAATGAGCCTCAGGAGGTCAGGGCAGAGGCTGGTGTCGGACACTCACTATGGACAGGCCTTGCTGTGCTCACCAGCATCTGGCCTTTGGCGTCAGAGCCTTCCCGTTTTCCCCGTAGTGGTGCCCTGCGTGTCCCCAGGCTCTACCCTCATCTGGAGCTTGCAACACCCAGCCGCCTGCAGAGGCATCACCCCCTCGGCCTATGGCAGAGGGCAAAGCCACAAGAGCCAGGAAAGGAAGGCAGTGGGTGAAGGGTGTTGCCCACCCTCATCCCATCTCACGTCAGCTGAGGCTGACAGAGCCTGTGCCCATCATGGGCAGGAAGGATGTGCAAGACCAGCAGCCTTGTGGGGTCCAGCTCAGAGATGAGCTTTGCAGAGGAAACAGGAGCAACTGTCACTAATCACAAAAACCAGGAGCAGCCCCAAACCACTATGGCTGTGGGGCAGAGCCATGAACTGGCAAGTGTGTGGAGCACGGCAGGGCAAATGCACGGCCTGTCAAGAGCCAGTGGAGATATGGCTGAGGGGAAGTCTAAGGACAAAAGGAGAACATCCATTTCTGGGACAAATGCTACAGCTCAGGAGAGATGGAGCAAAAGCTCTCACAGGGAACCCCTGCTCGCTGCTCAGCCAGAGCACCACACTGGGGGCATCCTCTGGGACTGTACCACCAGACCCTGCCTCGGCTGCCAGGTACACAGTGCCAAGAGCGCGGGGCACAGCTGGCTCTCGCCAGCGGTCTCAGTTCCGGCTCTAATCACTGAGGCAGGACGGGCTGGGTCCCGCCACGAGTGCCTCTGCTTCCTGGGAAGGCGGCAGCGCGGCAGATGGCAGGGCTGGCATCACAGGCGTGCTTGCTGCCCGGCGGCACGGCCCCTGCCCGGCGGGAGCTCGGCTGCACCTCCCGGAGCGCGGCTGCAGGTGGGCAGCGCGCATCCCCAGCTGCAAACACGCTGTTCCGCGATTAAACAACTCGTCTGGCGCTGGGACAGGGAGGGGGTGGCTCTATTAGGGACTGTTTGTCCTGATACAGGACAGCTCCGCCAGCTTCATAACCTCCTGATAACAGGCAGGGGCACGCTCCATCGCAGGAGTGCAAAGGGCAATGACCGGTCCCTTTAACACCAGACCAAAGAAGGCTGAGATGCTTTCAAAATAAAGTCCCCTTCCTTTCCCTCCCTCCTTGATGAAGCAGCACAGTGGGGGGACATCCCACAGCCCCTGCTTACCTCCTTCCTGCTAAGGTTCCTTTGCCTCATTCGTGGTTGCTGACTTCTGCCTGGCTCAGGCATGGCACGGGGCACTCGGCCCAGGCTGCGCTCCCTGTGCCCCCCCCAGCTGGGCTGGAGGGCAGCTGGAGGGATGAAGCTGGCCAGGCAGGTCTGTGAGCTGGGGGGAGTACGTGGCTTTTGCTGCTACATCTCCAGAGACTGGGAAATGAGGCCAGCAGGGATATTCTGTGAGAAGTAAATGACCAGTCCCTCCAGCCATCCAGATGGATGAGAAACAAGGCTTCATTAGTTAGACACAGTGCAATGGGAGTGACAGCCGACCCATGGGCTACATATGCTCAAGGCAGTACAGCTTTAGAGGGCAGAGACACAGTAGAAAGCACTGAAATAGCCAAACCTGTGACTAAGGCATCATTTTCATTGATGGATTGAAAAGAAAAGTAAGGTGGGACTGGTACATGCCCATGGAAAGCTTCAGGCTCATGGCAATGGCCAGCCTGAAGTATGAGCCCACATCTGTCTGCAGCCTGTCTCCAGAGCCCTATGGCCACCCCTCCACCTACACACACCTTGAGAAGAGCTTGCTCCAGGCAGATGCAGGCAGGAGAATGCTGAGATTCAAACCGCTTTGCTCCATGCTAGCAGCTCAGCACCGGAGCCAAGTACACCCAGAAGAGGAGATGGGAAGAAAGGAGAAAACCCAGAGCACAGCTGGGGAACTGCACACTCAAAAGTGACAGGCAGAAGACATCTGCAGTTGGTTCAACAGATGCAAACCCTGTCTCTCCCACGCAGCCCCTGTTGCTGCAGAGCCATCCGTTGAGGCTGCCTGCAGTGTGTGAGGAAGCTGATGCAATAAGGCCAGTTAATCCTGTCACCGTTGTCTAGTACAGTGAGCCCCACAGCAAAGTGTTCACAGTCCCGGAATAACTGCAAATGGGTTAATCTGGTGGCAATCAGGACAAAACCCTAAGGGAAAACAAAACAAGGGTTTAATGAAAGGGGCAGGAGACAGGTTGTGGCAAGCCTGTGAGCTTCCCTGTCACTGCGGGGGCTGGAGGAATGCAGAAGAGCAGGCACCTGCTAACTGGACCAAGAGGCTAGTGCTGAGCTGAGAGCACAGACATGCAGGGACATGGCAAGGAGCAGAAGCAAATGAGCAGTCACTTGTGCAGTAACAAACGGGCAGAGCTTGAGAAGAGCTATGGACAGACACATGGCTGAAACCTTTGGTTCTCAGTCCACACTTTGTCAGGGCCCTGGACACACAGACACTGGTGTGGCAGAGCAAAGGTGCAGCTCAGCTAAGATGGAAAAAGCAAGATCCAGGGATGGGCTTCCTCAGGGGATCAGCTCACACTGAAGAGACATCAACGAGCTGGTCCCGTAACTCCAGCTGTGACTGGCCCTTTGTGAAAAACACACCTATAGAAGATGAAGGCAGAACTTCCATAAGCTTCTGAAATGGCAAGACAAAGACAGAACCCCCTCCCCGCTCTTTACTGGCTCAGCTTTCTTGGACTCCTTCCCCTGGACAAAGTGCTAGGTGCTGGCAAGTGCTGCCACTGAACGCACTCCTGCGTGTGATCCGAGATGGCTCCAAAGGAAGGGAGAGCAGTGGCCATATGCCCATTTAGGAAGAGGGGAGAAAGTGGAATGCATTGTGACATCTGCCTCGAGACAGTACAGATCTTGTCAATCAAGTCTGCAGAAGGCTAGATAAAAATACTGGCCACTGCAGGGCTTCAGCAACTCCGCTGCTTCTGGAAGCGACAGGAGAAAAATCTAACAGTACAGCAATGCCAAGGCAGTGTCCAGCAGCTGCTGCAAGCTAGCCTTCAGGCCACTGCAAAGTGTGCAAACTGAACTTCCCGCTCTCTTAAGGCTGTGAGGGTGGCTTGAGCAGGGAGAGGAGCTTTCTCTCATCCATCCAGGTGAGAGCAGAGCGGTGGGATGCTGTGGGACCCAGTCACTGCAGTGTTCTGGGTGACAGCAACTGCAGCCACAGGCACCAGCTTTAGGTGTGTGGAACGTTTGGATGTTGTAGAGGCTGTTGCACGCTGCTGCTGTGCTCTGTGTCCAAAGGAAACAGGCATTTGGTCACTTAAGAGATACTTGTCTTTAAAGAAATCAAGCTCAGCTTGACCTAAGATAGGTTTTGTCATTCAGCAGTCAGAAAATTTGCCCTGAGAATGTGGGTTGAAAAAAGCAACCATCAGGAAAGGTCCCTGCTTGGAGTATCAGATCTTACCTGGCAGCACCTTAGTGCAACAGGTTCACGTCTGCTCACACCCCCCAGGAGCTCCAGCTGCATCAAACACCACGCGCAGCATCTCCACTTGCTCTTCTTGGGGCAGGGCACAGAGCCCCTGCAACACAGCAAGGCCAGCACAGACAGCAGCTGCGTTCCAGCTGCATTTTAACTCTGTGCAGGGGAGCTTGAGACAAGGTAAAGCCCAGTACAGGGAAGAACCTGAGGACAGGTACTCTCACCTCCACAGTGGCAACAGCTGCTGCGAGGGATGCCTCTGAGGGCCAGGAAGCAACTTGCTGGGGCTGGAAGGCCACAAGATGCACAGCTGAGGGCAGCTCTCACAAGAGAACCGCACCAGGAGTACCTGCTGTCAGTCCAGCCCTGCCTGGGCTTTGTTCCTTAGCTGCTGCTTGGGAGCCAGGCAGGTGGAGATTGGTGTATCAGCCCTTTGGCACCCACTCTGAACAGGACAGAGAGAATGGCTTAAACCCTGGGAGATGTTGGGGAACCCTTGAGGCTGCTGCAAAGCTAGGATGTGAGACCTTATAAAGATGTTACAGCAGGGCAAGGGGATGAAACGAGGACAATGTGACAAATCAATAAATATCAGCTTTTATTACAATAGAAAATAGTAAAACTCATGTTAAAATAGACTCTTGCTTTTGGACCGCCCAGAAAAGCCTAATCCTCACTCTTACCTGCCAGTGCCCACCAGGGTCCTGACCCCTAAGTAGTGAGCAACCCATTTCTGTGCCAAGAGCCTCACAGCTCCTCCCTCCCCAGTGACAAACTACAGCAGCAGACGGAGCCATGCCCCACCAGGCAGGCAGGTAAGGGCTCTCTGTGGGGTTACCAGTACCACGTGCCTGAGCCCCTTGTGCTCCTGTTTGAAGCAGGCAGCTTTAGGGAAGCTGTGGACAGGAGAGGTGGGGGAAAGAAAAAACAAAATCGAATCAGCAGATAATGGCAGCTGTTGTGGGACAGCTTAGGACGGCAGTAAATACACCTGCTAGAAAGACCACAGCTCCCAGCTGCCTCTGGCCTGCTGTTTGCCTAGTACCACTGCATGTCCCACTGAACATGCTCTGACCTGGCTCTCCTCTTCCTTCAGGGACACTCCACATGCCCCCGAAGGAGACTAACAGACACTGCCAAGTTAAAATGCTGTGTAGTTTATGCAGCATTCCAGAGAACACCCTCCACCTCTTCCTTCCATGGCCAGCCCAGTGCAAGCGAGTGACTGTGCAGTGAAGACCATTGTGTGCTCCCCTCCTCCTCACCAAAACGGGGCCAGGAGCAAGAGTGGAGTAGAAAGCAGAGGCCATAGGCCATCAAGGTGAGATGGGAGCGGGAGCCCCTCGTGCACCGTTGGTGGCCCAACGGCACTGCTGAGAGCAGGTCCTGCCTGCCCACGGCCCGGCAGCTCACTCCAGCCGCTCGTACACAGCCTCCCGCAGCTCGATGGAGAACATCTCCTCCCAGGGCCCGCGGATCCACTCCACCAGCTCCCCCAGGAGCTCGGGGCTCTCCGTGCGGATGTGCCAAGTGCTCTCCACCCTCAGCACCTGGGAGAGAGGAAAGAGAAGGAGGTGGATGAGCAGGGCCTGGCCTCCACGGCCCCGATGGGCCCCGCGCCGCTATTGCCCAGCGAGGCAGTCAGCCTCTCCCGCTTCCCAAGGGACATCCTCCTCCCTCTCTGCTGCCGGCCGTGCAAGTGTCCCTGTGTGACTCCTGGAGGGCAGCAACTCGCTGTGCTCCCCGGCCTCCACGGTGCAAGGCCTGCGGTCAGCATGGGAGATGACAGCCCCAAGACACTCTTGGCGGGAGGAGGATCTGAGCACAAGGCAGCCCCCCGGCATCTCGTGTGCCCCATGACCAGCCTCCCGGTTACCTCATCATAAAGCATCAGCTTGATGTCACAAGGACAGAGGCGATAGGTTATGACATTGCTAATGCTGCTGATGGGCTGCTTCTCCTTCAACTGGATGCTGCTCCTGGAAGGCGTTTCTGCCTCGTGGTCTGCACCCAAGGAGGGCTGCACCTGCCACTGGTGATTCTCCTCCAGCAGAAACAGCGTGCTTCGGGTGCTCAGCAGGGTCACAGGGAAAGCAGATGCCCCTAAAAGGATACAAGGGAATAGGAGAGGCTTTGCTGAGAGCCTGAGTCACCACAGAATCAGCTTTGCTTTCCATTCTTCCTCTAGGGAAATCCTTTCCAGCAACAGTAACTGGCCAAACAGTCTTATCCAGCTTCCTGACTGAAGAAGAGTAGCAGGGTAGCTACATGTTTAACAGAGTAACTAAAACCTTCTCCAGCTTGTACAAGCTCACTGCAGGAGCATAGGTATGAAAGACCAGTAGCCTCCTCCAGCCTATATCCTCATGTGAGGCAGAGAAAGATACTTGGGAGTCCTTTGACCTCTTAAACAACACATTACTACTCCTTAAAATCAGCAGCTCCAGCTAAAAGGCGCCTTTCTTTGGCCTGAATTTGTCTGGCTGCAGAGATCTGATGGTTGGAACAGAAAGCACACGCGTAACGTTGAACACCAAGCCGGGATGTGTCAGAAGTACGGCAGAAAGCAAAGCAGCTTTGAAAAAAACTGTCAGGAGCATAAATATCATCCATCTGATTTCTGGGGATGCAAAGGAAAAGCACTAGAACTCAAGTCAGATGCACAGAAATAGGCAACCGCTAGCAGAACCGGCTGAGGTCACAGGGGATCACAAGCTGCTACAGCAATGTGTTGCTTTTCACGTCATATCTCACTCCTGGGAATCAGTAGGAATATCAGAAATGGGATGTTTAATTAGTCCTGTCTACTTGGCAGTGAGGCCTCAGCTGGAACTGTGCCCAGCTTAGGGCACCATACCCTAAAAAAGGAGAAAAGCTGTACAGTAAAAAAAACCGCACTTTAAGTTCTGCCTCCCACAGGCTATTTGTTCATCTTGAGGAGACCAATAAACATACCTCCCACACATTCCTCCTCCTTCTCGTTCTCTCAAACCTCCTCAATGGTCAGTGGTGAACAAGAGTGCAAGAGCAGTAACAGAGTCAGAACGTGATTAAGAGCCAGGTTGTATTTAAAAGTGTCCCAAGCTAGGAAGACGCTGGAATTGCTCACCGAAGACTCAAATCCCAGGTTTAGCACATTTGGCCCTCACCAAGCCCTGGAAGACAACCTGATGGGCTCCAGCAGGCTGCTCCCATCCTACTGTCTCAGGTTCCAAACACCTGCTTCTGTTTTCCCAAGCCTTTCAGCTCCTCACACACACCAGTTGTGTGTATGACCCTTCAGCCTTCCCTCAGCTCAGGGCAACAATCCAGCCCTTAGATAATCACCAGCTTCTCAGCAACCATTCCAACGTGTCACCAAACTTTGTGCACAAGACCAGATGCTCCCTAGAGCCTGGGCTTCCATGCAGAAAAGGGCTGGGAGACTTACTGGATGTACAGGAAGAAGCATGCTGCTGGCCTACACACTGCAACGCAGGAGCCCTCGCCCTTGCCCTTGCCCCATCTCACTGCTGGACCAATGGCCCGGCTCTTTCCCAAGGACTGTACACTAAAACCACAAGCATGTAAGCAGATAGCATAAGGTGTGGGACACCTGGCCACTGAGATCTCCTGTACCTTGGATCAGGTAGGCCAGCAGGTAGAAGAAACAAGTGTTATCTGTGGCTGCAGAACCTGTGCTCTTGGAGTCCAGCAGAGGCCTGGAGGAGATACAACAGCAAACTGGTCAAGGAAGTGCCCTGTTCCCAGTCTACATCTGCTATGAGCTAACCACTGTTCACTGTCCCCTTGAGGAAGGGAGGGACCCATCTCTTCCAGGTGTTACAAAATTCTTCTCTCCCCTGTTACTCTGCCTGCTACCTTGCCAGCTAGGAACCAAATGCTTCTTCCAAGGGAGGGGGCTGCCCTACACCTCCCCCTTTTCCCTGCTCCATCATAACCTTTCAGGCTTCTCCAGGTGAGCTGGAGTTGTCCAGCCCATGGCACCCCTCTGCCCACTCAACCCCTGTGCAGCAGGCACTTGAGTCAGCTGCCTTGAACCCGTGACACAGGCCTGGCTGCCCCTCCAGTGGTGCCTCCTCCCGTGCTGCCCTCTTTCAGCACTACGCTTCCCAGGCACCGCTGGACAAGCAGACATCCCCTCCTATCCAAAACCCCAACCTCTCAGAGGCTGTTCTTACCATAGCCAATGTTGTGGGTTCATTTCCACCGTGGGGATTTCCTTTACCTGACTCCTTTGCTTAGCAGGCAGCTCTTGCATGAGATCTAAAGAGGTGGAGAAGGAAGACATCTTTCATTGCAAGCCCAAAGCAGTACGTAACAGCTCAGGACAGTTCTCCAGCCTACAGAGAGGCACTGGAGATTATGATGTCAGTGAAGTTCTCCCCCAACTTTTTTTCTGAGCTGGCAAGAAGTGAATTTCCAACATACATCCAAGTACAGCTCTGCTGGTAGCTTTCCAAGAGGAAATGTTCCAAAAGCCTCTCCCTCCCTGGGCCCCCCTACAGCACTCCTCTTACGTGTTAGGGTCTGCAGAAACTGGTCACAGCAGCTTTGGTTTCGGATCAGCAGATTGTAGGAAGCTTTTGGGTTCTCAAACTCCATTCGCAAGCTCTGGTGGCAGAGCCCCACTTCCAGATGGGAAATATCAGCCAGGTAGTGAGAGTCATTCTTCTTCAGCCAGTCTCCAGGTTGTCCCCTAGTCACAAAGCACAGCCCCCAGCTGCAGCAGGCTGCCTCATCTCCTCTCTCGTATCAGATTGCAGCAGTGGGGGTTGTCAGAAGAGCCTTTGCATGACACCAGGCCTCCAGGGTAAGGCTAGCACATGCTGGCATGACCCAGCACTCACAGCCTTGCTTCAGGGTCTTACTTGTCACCATGGTCCTCACCTGATAGCCCCAGTGACTTCCAGCACATACATCTTGAGATCAGATGCAACCAGGATTGAGAGGAACTCTCCTTCCCGGCCAAACTTCACCATGACCACCTAAAGCACAGACAGGCTGTTAGCACAGTTAACACAACACACAGCCAGCGTTAGCACTGGCCTGCCCCTTGCCAGCCCACCCATGGAAAGGGCCAGACTCACACTTCAGCTCCTCTCATACTTCACAGTCTCTGGAATGTCACCGTAGGGTGGCAAGGACAGTCAAGGAGCTGTAAGAGTGGTGCTGCAGAAGCTCACCTTGAGGAAGCACCGGAACTCCTCAGAATTCTCCTCAAAAACCTCCATATCCAGGTAGAGCTTCAGGCGATGATCCACAGAACGGAAGTCCCTGGTGTTCAGGAGGCTGTTTACAGCTGAGGAGAGCAAAGGGTGGCATCAGCACTCATGCTGCCCAAGCACACAGACTGGCACCAAGGCAGCAGGGTGCACACCTGCTTCCATCAAGTCTCTCCTCAAGACAAAGAGCCAAAGCCAGGGCTTTCCAGGCCACAGGTCTCAGTGTGGAGGCATGAGGAGACTCCATCACCTGCTTCTTCAGACACACAAAGCTTTAGTCTAACCCACCTTCAACTTCTGCTCAGCTGTTGTGTCACAGGAGGACACTGCTTTGCTGCCACACATTTGGCAGCAGAACGATTCTTTAGCACAAAGCCAGAACGACATTTCTCCTTTCAGCTAGTGTCAGCTCAGGTCAGCTGTTTAAACTCTGACCTCAGTGTGGCGAGGCCAAAGGGGACTGCGGAAGACGCCCATAAAACTGCTGCAGAACATCATTAGGTTTGGCATGCAATCGCATGACCAGATCGTGTTCATCGTAGCCACGACACTGCCCGAGAGCACATGCTTCCCAGCTGAAATGCTGCACTAAGCAACTTCTCCTCAGCAGGAACTTTTTCATGGGCTCAATTTTAAATTAGGACCTTGCAATTTGACTCAAAAGAAGAGACTGTTTTATTTCTCACACTTCGAGTGTCCAGGACCGAATATGGCAATCCTAAGCACCAGTCCTACACCAACACCTCTTCAGAGCCCCTTTAAAGTCTGGGGGAAGCCATTATAGATCAATAAGGTAATGAGCTTGCAAATTGGGACTACAATACAGTTGCAGCAGACTCACTTGGTGGGCTGGACCAAAAATAACTTCCATAGCTCCTTTTTAACTCCTGTTGTTCTGTAAAGCACAAGCTGATGCCAAAGCAAAGGCAGTCTGCTACATTAGAATTCAGAGAATCACATAATGGTCAGGGCTGGAAGAGACCCCTAGAGATCCTCCAATACAACCCCCTGCTAAAGTAGGTTAGCCCAGGTCAGGTTGCACAGGAATGCATCCACGTGGGTTTGAAAACCTCCAGAGAAGGAGACTCCACAGCCCCCCTGGGCAGCCTGTGCCAGGGCTCCCTCACCTGAACAGGTCCGTCACAAAAAGCATTTATGGACATTCTAGTAACTTCTATCTTGCACAACAGCCCTCACACAGCCAGCACACAGTCTCTTGTATAGGTTTTGTCATCTGAAGCTCACAAGTACTGCAGATCCTTAACCAGAGTCACACCAGTCTCACACTGCACTTAAGCCAGTGAATAAAGACAGAAATTGTGCATACTGTTCTTCAAAGGTAATGCTCCAGCTGGCAGCTCACTGGCGCCACAGGAACCCTGTGTGTCTGTAACTGAGCAGTGCAGCTCCCAGAACAGGATCCTTAAGCAATGCCGGGATTAGGAGCTGCCCGTTTTCCCTACCATCGGCAGGATGACTGAACAGAGAGGTGAATGAAAACCTTTAGTCACAAAGAGCCACGGCCATTGCTGCACGTACTTGATGACACCCCTCATCCCCAATAAGCAGGAGTCAGTGCACCCTACAAGCACTCAATGAAAGCTCCACACCAAGCTGTGCATAGCCCTAAACCCTGTACACCTCCTGCATACTCACAGGGACTGAGATTCCATGTTTCCTCAGGCTCAGAGTTCAGAGAGAGTTGAGAAGGAGTGGGCACACAAGAAGCACTGTACCGGTAGCTCCCCATCAAGCTGCCCCTGTTGGTGTCTGTGTGGCTGAGGGACAAGTACTGGCTCCTCACACCCAGGTCCTCCTTCCCAGAGCCTCCATCAGCAGCGTGGGATGGGGCACGGAGAGCGGCACCGCGCTCGGCGCTCTGCTCTGGGCTCCTGCTGCTCAGGCTGTTCTCCATCTCTGAGCTCTCCTCCCCGCCAATGTAGAACTTGCTACTCTCACTGGCCAGAGCAGGTGCTTCCTCTGGGCCCTCCTGCAGGCTGCCTCCCTCCAGGACAGAGTCTGACAGGTCCTCGCTCGTGCTGTCGGGGCCAGGCAGCACAGGTGTGCTGGAGCACAGCTCTGAAGGCAGGATGACCACATGGTCACTGGAACAACTGGGACAGGCTATGGGCTCGCCAGCTGCTGCAGCACCTGTGGAAGAGTTCAGTGGGATAAGGAAAAAGCCGGAACAGCTCTTCCCTAACAAGATTTTACTTTCTTTTTTCCACCCCCCACCTCTGCAAACCACAAACTGGCCCTTTCAAACTAGATGATAGCTACAGTCTCACTTGAGCAGCTTGTTGAGCAACATTGTTCAGAATCATATTCTACACATCTCTCCTCACAATCAGTGAGAAATTCTGGATCCGTGCCAACATCCACCTGAAACAACCTTGCTCAGATTTAAGGTGACCAGTGTGTGCTGTAGTTGCACCTGAAACTACATCGGGGCTTCGGCTCATGATTTCCCCCACTTCATGACCACAAGTGGTCACACAGCCTCTGAAGCCCAAGTTCATGACCAGTCAATGCAACCTTCCTTAGCCACCTCCATCCCCAGCTTGGTTTATCCTCCAGCCAGCCACACAAAGAGCGTGCTGTGCCTCCTCTCCAGCTGTCCTCATCCCTCCTGACCCCAATTCCTGATGCTTCACCCACACCAGAGCAGACTCCCAGAGCTGGATCCCCACTATCCTGGATGAGGGGAGTAAAGTGTCTGCGGTGGAAGAAAGTGCTGCAGTCAGGAGAGCACCTCTGCCCTCACTGCAGTAGCTTTGTCCCAGGATAATTTGTCAAATGAGCAGCATCTTTTGAGCTAAGGCTGGGCACTCCCCACTCCAAATGTAAACTGAGCTTTGAAAAAACTCAGGAATTGGGAGATGCCTACTCAGCACTAGCCGTGTCTCAGCCAAAATGCCACATCTAGTTTCAGGCACCCAAAGGAAAAACAGGGACAAGTAGGAAAGAGTACAAAGGTGATCAGCAAGAGTAACTACATGACTGACAAGCAAATTATCTAGGGAGTTGAAATCAGTCTAGAGGACAGGAGTAGTCATGGGGGGAGAACAATGACCCTCCAGTAAAAAAAAAAGGAATAAATCATTCCTCAAAAGGGAAGCAAGAGTGGGCTTAAGATCACAGACAGAGAGACCTAGGTTAGGCTTCTGGTTGTTTTCCTGATGTCTAACAAAGTTTTACCTGAAATACTGTTGATTCCCCAGAAGCCTCTGTTAGCAAAAGCCCTTTAGAACAAATTAGTCTCTGTGGGAGGAGTGACCACAATTTGAACAGGACGAGAGCCTACATGACCTTTAACGCCTCTCCCAGACTTCAGATTTCTGTGGACCATCTGCAGTTTCCAACGTCCCTATGTATGTTCTTCCCAGGCCCCAGAACACCCACAACAGGAGAGCTCTTTGCTTAATCTTAAACCAGTGACTTACTCCTGCTAGTGAAGCAGGCAGGCCCTTCCCAGTCCCAGTGGGCCAAGTGAGGGAGAGCCCTCAACAGGTTTTAGTACAGCCAGGGCATCACCCTCTCCTATACACACCACACTGTGCATCACAGCTGCCGTTCTGGCAGTCTGCCTGGGCACTAGCAAGCAGCCTTTTTCCAGGTATTACATCCTACCTTGATCTGAGGCAACTAGGGTCTCCAGGGTTTTGGCATCTCCAGCCTCTGAAGGATAGGGACCTTGATGCCAGGGAGCCAGTGACTGTGAAAACTCCCGCTTGCACTTCAGGCACTGGAGCTTTGTGCATCCCTTTTCCTGGTCCTGATTTCGTCGATTTTCCTCAACAGCTGGGGACAACACCTCAAGGACACACTGGAAATAGCAGCACAGGGAAAAAGATCGCTAGCAGGCAGTTATCCTGATAAAAGCAACCCTCTGACATCAGCAAATCTCCTCATATGCCTCATCCCAGCATTCAGAGCGCAAGGGCCATGGGGCCACTTCCCAACTGACAGAGTACCACAGCCAGCCTGTGCAAGACTTGCCAAGGGCATGGAGCTTCACTGAAAAAGACCAAGAGAACCTGTTCTTGCAGGTCTGTGCCTCCCAATTACATATTGACAGGTTCTTCTGGAACTCTGATCTCAAAGGTCTCACCTATTTGTACCTTCTCTGTAACAACTTGTTTGAATGTACGTAAGTGACGGTACCTCAAGAAAAATACTTGGACTCGAGACCAGAGTCACTACAGCAGCTGCATAACCAGAGCTGCCAGAACTGATGCTCTCACTGTCAAGAGGCTAAGCACAGGCTAGTGCATTATTCAGTGCCCAGGACACATTGTGCTGCACATGCACAAAAGACTTTTCTCGCCAAGAGGGAGAAAACTGAAAGACTTTCTTCTTGAGAGCACCCTTTACACTCCAGGAGCTCCACTGCCCATAGCCATGCTCACAGGGCCCTCCACAGGTTGGTTGTGCAGCAGGAGAAACCCTGAGCTTACAAGACAGACATGTGCTGCTGATGCACATGTGCTCTGAGGACAGGGAGCCTATGCTGGCTGGAAGAACCCAGTGCCTTCCCTCTCCCTCTAGCCTCAGCTTACCTGCAGGCACTGCTCAGGGCAGTCATCAAGCACCACGTATCTGCGCTTCTGCCGGTCCTTGCGAATGTAGCTGAAGTGCAGTATGAGGACTGGGAAAACTCGCTCCAGGTCCTGCAGCAGACAAAAAACACCAGTTCTAGAAAGAGGATGCAGCATCCAGTATACAGACTGTACGTGTTTGCAACTGGTTGAAACAGGGCCACACAAGCACTTCATTTAGTAAGCCTTGAGTAGCTCTCCACAGCTGATAGCACTGAGGAGTCTGGTAAACTGGGCATAAATGAAAGGATAAAAATAAAGCTGGCGAGTGCTGAGGACAACAGTCAAGGTTCAAAGCCCAGAACAAAGCATTCCAAATGAAACACCTTCTCACATAGGTATTTTAGAAGAATATTGAGCCATAAACTTTAAGAAGGAAGACGAGAGCAGGAAGTGAAAAAATGAGTCAAAGCTTTTGGGGAGAACGGTATTAGAGAAGCCTGTGAACACGTCCATGTGCACACTGAATGTTGAAATCCTGCCATGAGGAAAAAGAGGTTTCCAAACAAAATAAGACTGCTAGTGCATCTAGAAAAAGTGCCCACCAAGCTACCATGTAGCTTTCCCTATATCACACTAGGTTCAGCACTGCAATGTCTAAGAAAAAGTACAATCTACAGACAGCCCTGCAAGGCCAGGGTGATAACCCAGTGAGGAATGGATGGGACGGAGGTTTCCATTTCATTTAGGCTCCTCTTGAGATATCTTGTTCCTGCACACTGGAACAAGTCCAGCCATTGTCTTTTTAATTCCAGCTGTGGAACAGAACTGTTGCTGGCTTCTGCTGCATGACCACAGGTACTCTAAACAATACACATGCTGTTAGATATACATAGAATCATAGAATCCTTTTGGCTGGAAGAAATCTTTAAGATCATCGAGTCCAGCCTTTGTCCCAGCCCTATCAACCACTAGACCATTTCCCTAAGCGCAACATCCACTCATCTCTTAAACCTCCAGGGACAGTGACTCCAGCACCTCCCTGGGCAGCCTGTTCCAATGCCTGATAATCCTTTCAGTAATGAAATTCCTCCTCATACCCAGCCTGAACCTCCCCTGGCACAACTTGAGGCCATTTCCTCTTGTTCTATTGTTTGTTACCAGGGAGAACAGACCGACCCTCATCTCGCTACAACTTCCTTTCAGGTAGTTGTAGAGAGTGAGAAGGTCTCCCCTGAGCCTTCTTTTGTCCAGGCTAAACAGCCCCAGATCCCTCAGCTGTTCCTCATATGAGACGTGCTCCAAATTCTTTACTAGCTTGGTAGCCCACCTCTGGATCCTCTCCAGCATCTCAATGTCCTTCTTGTAGAGAAGGGCACAAAACTGGACACACTATTAAAGGTGTGGCCTCATCAAAGCCGAGTACAGGGGAATGATGACCTCCCCATTACTGCTGACAATACTGTTCCTGATCCAGGCCAGGATGCCATTGGCCTTCTTGGCCACCTGGGCACATTTGCTGGCTCATGTTCAGTCACTGTCAATCAACACTCCCAGGTCCCTCTCTGCCTGGCAGCTTTCCAGCCACTCCTCCTCAAGCCTGTAGCACTGCTGGGGGTTGTTGAGGCCCAAGTGCAGGACCTGGCACTTGGCCTTATTGAAACTCATGGCACTGGCCTTGGCCCAGCCATCCAGCCTATCCAGATCTCTCTGTAAATCTTTCCTACCCTTAAACAGATCAACACTTCCACCCAGCTTGGTGTCACGTGCAAACTTACTAAGGGTGCACTCTATCTCCTCATCCAGATTATTAATAAAGATATTAAACAGGAGTGGCCCCAGTACCGAGCCCTGGGGGACACCACTTGTGACTAGCTGCCAGCTCTATTGACAACAACTCTTTGAAGTAAAAGAAGGTTGGATGTTGCACTTAGGGAAATGTTCTAGTGGTTTACAGGATGAGGACAAAGGCTGGACTCTAAGATTTTAAAGGTCTTTTGCAGCTGAAACAATTCTGTGATGCTGTGACTTGACCATCTAACCAGTTTTTTACCCAGGAAAGTGTATGGCCATTCAAGAGAAGAACAGCCCATTTATTCTCTAACAGAATGCTGTGGGAAACAGTGTCAAATGCCTTGCTAAAGTCAGGGCTGACAACAACCACAGCCTTTCCTTCATCCAACAAGAGGGTCACCCTGTTATAGAAGGATATGAGGTTTGTTAAACAGGACCTGCCTTTCATAAACCCATGCTGATTGAGCCTGATCACCTGGTTGTCCTGCACATGCTGCATAACAGAATTTAGGATGATCTGCTCCATCAGCTCCTCGGGCACTGAAGTCAAACTGACAGGCCTGTCCTTTCTTGGATCATCCTTTCATCCCTTCTTCTGTATGGGTGTTATATTGGCTGACTTCCAATCCATTGAGTGGAAGAGATGGTCAATCAATCAGCCTTTGCAGAAGCTTGGAAAAGACCTATAGGGTACTCTTGACAGAAGCCTAAATCTGAATACTGGCCCACACAGGCAGTAAAATGCCCAAAGTTTGCACAGATGCACAACTCACCATCCTCTTCCAGTTCATCTCAGAGGTCTCTACCTTCTGCAGGCACTTCAGCTCCAGCTTGTGGAGGACTCTGGCAGCCTTGAGTTCCACCTCAATCACATGCTTAGCTGTGACTCGCAGGAAGATCCAGTCTGCCTCTGGGTCGCCTTCACCTTCTATTTGGCTCACCAGCACTGGCTGGCAAAGGTCCACTGCCAAACAAGACACAGTACAGGTCAGGACACACACAGCAGGACTTCAAGGGTCTGCTTGGCACAAGTCCTTAGAATTCCCACTATACTAGACAGCATGACAGAGCTTCAGGGATATCACATTTGATCCATCTATTCTATCATCACCAAAGGCCTCAAGCACAACAGCGATAGAACCTTTTTACCTTCTGGTCTCTCTTCTTCT
Source organism: Urocolius indicus (assembly GCA_013401255.1). NCBI lineage: Eukaryota > Metazoa > Chordata > Aves > Coliiformes > Coliidae > Urocolius > Urocolius indicus. Next base: position 384,227 of record WBNH01006343.1, on the reverse strand, counting down.
TCCTCTCCCAGCATTAGCTCATCTGCCTCCTCTTCTCTCTCTTCTCCTTCCACAGGCTCATCCAGCTGTACTTCAGGTTCTTTCTCCTTCTCGGAAGCATCCAAAGAATGAGAGAGTTCTTTGGGGGATACCTGGGGTTTTCCTTGCTCTGGGTCAGAGCTCTCACTCTGCAAGTCCACTGCAGCAGGGCTGCTTGTGATCTCATCTGCCGAACGGCTACGGCAGATGACAGCTACTTGGTCCTGCTCCTCCAGGTGCTTCTTGTACTGCAGCCAGTCAACACCAAAGCGATCCCTGAAGCTGTCCAAGCGCTTCATCTCCTTCTGATGCTGTAGAATCAAGCCTGCAGAGACAAAACTTGGAGAGCATGAAAACAGTCACCATGCCAGAGCACTCCTCTGATAGTGGGAAGTTCAGCTGCTGTGTTACTGAGGGAGAAGAGATGCCTCACCAGCAGAGAGAGACAAGGCCTGAGGCTCGTGTTCTGTGTCACTGGGCTCTGAAATGCTCGCTCTGCGCACCTTGACTTTTCCCTGGAACAAATAGGGTAAGAATAGTTGGGAGGCACCAGAACAACCAAAGCAGCATTTGGTGAGAGCCTCCACCAAGCTGAAGGGCTCACGCAGAAGCACACCATGAGACACTTGTCACAGCATATCAAGACTGACATTAAGCCCAGCCCCTTCCTAACACACAGTAGCGTAGAGGCTCACTACCACCCAGCCAGTCCAAAACTCCATCTCACTGCATGACACTTTCACATCAAGGCAGCCCCTTCACCCAACACGCCAGCTACATGGTTAAGAGGCTCTCTCAGGCCCTGACCTTGCTCTTCTTCCGAGGGGGCTTGACAGTCACATTCTCGGCTGGGGACTGGCTATCGCTGAAGTCTGCAGCACAGGAACTGTCCAGAGCGCTGCGGTCCAGTATGGTCTTCTCTGAGGTAGATGTGTGGATGGACTGTGACACACTTTGCACAAGTCTTGGGAGGTGCTAAAGCCAAAAAGAAGAGAACTGTGCCTGCTGAGTGTCAAGGGGAGACAAGGTAACGAAGTCATAACTCAGACTGACGATTTCCCTGCCCCTCACTCCAAACTTTCACCATCTCAGCTGAAACGGTGACAACAGATCCTGCCTGGCTGACTGAATTGTTTATCACAACCACTTTGACTTAACCTCTGCCTTTCTTAAAAATAGCAGATGGAAAACTGATAACTCTTGGTTTTGCTGACGTGTAATTCAAGTGTCAAGTACCAGATAGTACCCGAGGAGGAAACAAGCATGGCTCCAGGCTCTGCAAGGCTATATAGGGCAGAATAAGCTATGCTGGTCAGTCCCAAAAATTGCTAAGAATCAGCACAGACTGAGCCAAAATGAACTGTGTCAAAGAGTCAAGGCAGCCCATACAGATTTAACAGGACACATGACAATGCAAAAATCTGTCAGAGTTCCCAGAGTTCTGAAGGCCAGTAAAATCAGCTAACAGCAACTGTACTTACCATTAGGTCTGAGGAAGAGAGTGGCTCCCCGTCCAAGAGGAACTGTAATCAGAGACCCATTTGCAGTCAGATTCCAATTGGCTGGCACATACTCAGGACAACATCTGCTGACTCCTATTCCCCTTCAGTCCACCTTTGGGTTGGGATTCCTGGCACAAAACTGCAAAGACTACCAGAAACAACCCTGTTCCTGCCTATCCTTCACTCCTTTAGTTGTAGCTACCTGACCTAATAGCACATAAGGCCAGAAGGGACCCCTGTGGTTTTCCTGTGTACAGACATTATGACTCCCAGAAACATACCCAAGACAGTTCACAGTAGAGACAAAATAGATTATTCTGCAATAACACACAAATTGTTTTGAGAGATACCTACTTTCACCTCACAGCTTGTACCCTACTTCTAGCCTGAGTCTGCCTAGCTTCCAGCAACCTGAGCTCAGTGAAAGCTTGTTGTGAAGATGTGGTTTGAAGACGCTGAATTCAGCCATTTGCCACTGATCTGAAGGGCAGATCAGTTCTGGAACACCTCTGACCCTTAGCAAGCGAGTTTACTTTGCTAAGCTGCCAGAACATTGTCTTTGTTGGCTTCTTTATTTAAAGTGAGATTACCAAGAACTGACGTAAGCACCAAAGCGCAAGGGAAACAGTGATGACAGACAGCTGAGAGCAGAGTGACGGGGCAGAAAGAAAAAGGTGGCCTCGGCTGCCAAAGGAGTGTGTAATTAGGCATGGTGGGCCAAAACGGTCAGTTCCTTCTTTGCAAAGTCCAGCTGCATGGTCACACTTAAAGATAGAGTACTCTACCTGAAAAAATAAAATACCCACCACAAAACAGCCACCCCGGTTACGCCACTGGAATGAATGTTCAGGTTTATGAAATTACTTTCCCTCATTTGCTCTGTTTGTGAGAACACTCAGGCTTCCAACAGCAGGGGCAGAAGGCACGTGGCTCATACTCACATTGCAGGAGGCTGCCCTGGGAGACAGATATACAAGCGTTGCAGGTCGGTGGTTTTGATGGAACCATAATGGGTTTCCCTCTAAATGCAGCTGGGTGAGACATATACAGGAATTGTTATTAGAAGCAATATCCTATATCCTGACCTAATTTGCCTGCAGGCTCCAGGCTTTCTCTCCGTCTCAGGAAATTTCCCTGCAGTGGAACAGTGATCAAGTCAGGAGAGGACTAAGCTTTTATGATGCTTCCTGAAATTTGTTCAGCGAATAGAGGAGGAAATTAAAGTACTTCCTACTCTTTCCCTGAAATCCTTAAGAGCTTTTTCAGTGCCAACTCTGAGAAGTGTTGAGAGAACAGTCCTTTGCAGGCTATCTTCCTTCTCAAGCATTATAGTCTTTACAGTTACCCTCCTTCAGATTCAGACACTTCTCTTAACACACAAATCCACAACAGGATTAGGGAAGGCTCTTTACTGAACCTGATGACATTAAAATTGGAGAAAGAGAGAAAGGAGGTGGAGATGAAAATATGGAAACAGCTTAGCTTGAGCAGAGGTCACTGAAAATGAAGGCTGAAATACAAGTCTCTCTCCAAAGCTCTCCCATCAGCCTCTTACATTAAAAGGAAATGCTCAAGAGTTGAACTGATCCTTTGAAACTTCTTCTTACCACACCACAACATCTCTAACCTCCAGTCCATCAGGCTTTGTGCTTACTTTTTTTACATAGTGCAGAGTGGACAAGGGTGCCAACTGGGCGTGTTCCAGCAGTAGGTTATAGGCCACATCCAGATGCTGCAGATTCACCAGCTGTTCAACCCCTGCAAACAAAGCAAGAAGACATCAGCCCGCTAGAAGACGTAACTTAGGAACCTCCCACCTACCTCTCTCCCCCGAAATTGAACCTTAGTGAAAATAGCTGTGCCCAAGACTTCAATTTCTGTTCCTGCTTGAGGAAGAGCCTCAAAACTCAGAAATGCTCTTCCCTTGTGGGCTCACCATTAATGCTGTCAAGCTCATTGTTGCGCAGGATCAGAGTCACCAGCTTGGATCGGCTGAAGATGCCGAGGTTTGGCACCTTGGACAGGAAGTTATAGGCCAGATTGAGGTACTCTAGTTCTGTAAGGGTCTGTTTAGAGAGAAGAGCAGCACCGGATCAATTGGGATCTTAGGTCAAAGCCTGAGCCTGAACTCAAGACAGGGCACCAGCCCCTATCATTTTTTCCATCTCACCAAGCTCAACCAACAAGCAAGTTTCTTAAGACTATCTCTGCAGTGGGACTTGGATGTTTGCATTTGGAGTGTTTTGCCTAGGAGTGCTCAGCATGATCAAACTGCTTTGCAACGTTTGCTAGGAACAGCTTCCTCCCTCCTTATCAACTTAAACGGAGCACAGGAAGGGCCTGGAGCCCCTGTCTCAGCAAAGGGACTGAACTAGCAAAAGAAGCCCATTTTTACCTTTACAAGGCTGATGGTGAACAAGACATTGTGAGTCTCACCAAGTCAGTGAAAAGCTTCCCTTAAAAGAAGGGGATCCAGCCCATCAGTGCACATATTTCACTGCCATTCCACTGACAGATGACTTCCTTTCTAAAGTCATCCAGAGGTTTTCAGTGAGGGAGAAGGGAACGCTACTGGCAGTCTGAACAACTCAAACAGCTAGTCTCTGTAGCCCCATGCCTGGCTACAGAATTCCCAGCTGCTGCACAGATTATGGCCAAGTCTTGGCCACAACCAGGCACGCAGCGTGCATGCGACTGCACATACAGTGCACGCTGCAGGTATCGCTGCATGTATCGCCTGGCCACATTGGTGCTGAGCGATACACACAGCTGACTCTCCTGTCTGAGAGTGGATGAGGAATTACTGCCTTCTCTGCCTCAGTGGCACAGGAGCTGCACATTCAGGACAACAGTTTCAAGGCTGTAAGCACTGGCTCTAAATCACATACCTCCTGGGCCACATCTCCAATTTCTTTTGTTATACTTCATCTGGCAGGCACATAGTCAATGATTACAGCACTTTGGCAGTGTCCTCTCCACATAAGGAAACTCTGTTGCTCAGCCTGAGATACTCACCGTTAAATAGTGCTCACAATCCTGGATCTTGTTATGACTCAAATCCAAGACTCTCAGAGCATTCAGTAATTGCTGAAGGACAAAAAGACACTAGATCAGATCCTACAAATGTCTCCACTGCAGCATGAAAACCCTGTCCTGCTGGCAGAGGCCAGGAAAATTAACACTGCCCACTCCCTCCCACCCAGACTTAGCAGCATCAGCAAAGAAGTGCCCCATTCCTGGCCACGATCATCTCCTCTCTTCCCCCCAGTCACACAGAAAGAATGGCCCACTCACCAGTGAGTCATCCAAGGCAGTGATGGAATTATAGCTGAAGTTCACAGTCTGCAATTCCAACCACGGGAGAGCAGAGCTCAGATCTCCACCACATGCTGAAATGATTTCCTAGGAAGAAGCAGGGAACCATTCCTCGGTAAGTACTAACTGTTTGTTACAGCAGATAAGCACAGGATGTTTCTAGAACAAGGCTCATGTACCGTGCCTTTCAGATCCTGCTTTGCCCAGAGTGGCAATGACTTTTATGTTGCTAAATCAAGTACCTGGAGGTGGTGGGAATTCCACAGCTATGTATGTAGAAGGAAAGGGAGATGCTTTTGCTTCCTGCACTCAAGTGGTAATAGCTAACTCAACATGTTACAATTTGGAGGCTCTGAACATTAAGCAGGAAGATTCATGCTAACAAAATGTTTTTCAGATGTCCATCAAAGCAGAAGATACATGTGCCCTAGCCAAACAACTTGTGCTCTGGCTGACAAAAGATGTGCTCAAGGCACTCTCTACCTGCAGCCCCTGTTCCCCAGCAGAGAGCTGCTTCCATGCCACAGCCAGAAGCCCAGAGACCCATGGCTAGCACAGCCCACACTACTTGGTTATTGGCAGCTGGAGCTTGCCTTTGTGTCTCAGAAACCTGTTGGGTACCAGTGCAGATAAGACACTGGGACACAGCACTCTCTCTGACAACCAGCTGTAATTTAAGGCTGCTGAGGTACAGTGAAATAAATCTTGATCAGTTGCATTGCCTTTGAACATGGAAACAGCCAGAGACAGGCCTTGTCGACACAAATACTAGCTGGAGATAGAACTCTCAAGCAGCTAAAAAGAAGATGGCAGAGCGCACATGTATCCAACCAGGGAATAATTCAACACTGTTTGAGTCAGGAGGTAGAACAGGAAAGGGAGAAAAAGCCATACACACGGGATCGTTTACATGGTTAACTCTGTCTCCTGCATCTTCCTCAGGATCAAGACAGCCCTTCTCCTGCGATTCTCCCCGTGAGCTGCACAGAGACACTCACCTCCAGAGTACTGATACATTTGCAGCAGGTGAGAGATTCCAGCTGAGAATAGACAAATCGCAGTCCCCGGAGGCAGTGTGGAGGGACAGACCTCAACTGCAGCAGTAATGAGAAAGCAAGGACAAAATGCATCAAAATATTACAGTGTAAGAGCAGCTGCCATCCCAGGCCCGCCTCTGCATGGGATCTCCCATTTCCCTGCTGCAGCCTCCCTCCCTCCCTCCCTCACATTCCAGCCTTTGCTCATACCCAAGCTTCCAAGTAAGTATTGCAGGAGTTTAGACTCAGCCTTCTAGAGAAGCTGCAAGCGCCTGCCCAGTTTTGAGGAGTACAAGCATCCTGCACCACAAAACTAAGTCACGAAGAGCCAAACAGCAAGACTCAAAGCCAGTTCTGTCCCCTACACTTACTTCCAGATGCCGGAGAGACTTGAAAGGGAAAATCTTCACAGCAGATTGCAAAACACAGTTTGGAACATGAATGAGCTAGAGAAATCAGAAAAGAAGTCTCGTGTCAAGCTCCATGTGTGCCATGGTATCTCCCTTCTGATGCAGCACCTTGAACAGGCCCCTGCTCCAGCTCAGGTGCTCACTAACTGCTATCAGCACTGTCTCCTGCCCCTCCAGTTCAACAGATGTCAAAGAAAAAAAGCACGTTAGCTAGCATAAGACTGTGGTCTGACAAACAACAAAGCTGTTTTTCTTCTCCCCTGCCCACGTGGCTTCAACACTTTCAGAACCGCAGGGACGTCTGACAGCTGGATTCCCCATCAGCCACCACTAACAAATCTACTAAATAAAGACAACTCTAACTGCTGGAGCTATGTTTATCGAGAAACCGAGCTGAAAGAGTATGCTGGTGGGAGGTGTGTATGTGCATGTCACTAGAACAGGCCAAATAAGGCAAATCACAAGCAGATACAACAGAGCCGGTCTCCAAGACACTGTTAGCATTAGACTGAGGTACCTGCAAACCTCCTCATTGCATAGGCTGTGCTCACCTACCACAAAGCAGCTTATTGCAATCCAGCTTCTTATGCTTTCTATGGACAGTGTATAAACAGTGTTTCAGACAAAGCGACTAATGAAGTACTTAATGCTTTCACCACAGACACCAGGGTACAACTGGAGAGATCATCTCCATCAGCTACTGCCATGTTCACACAGAAGTGACTCATCAGGTGCAGAACAGACACCCCAAGGCCTCGTCACCACTGCTGCTTCCCCAGTTACAGCCAAGCTGTGGCTGTACGATGGATGAATCACTGCCCGCTGCCTGCCAGCACTAATGCCGCATGGTGAACAGGACTGTAGGAGAAACCTGCACTGGCAAGCTCTGATGGTCAGTTTTAGCAAAGTTTACCTCAAATGCCATTCTTGCTCCATGTCCTGACCATTTCCCCTCCCTCCACTGTCTTAAGGATCCGATCAGGCTGATACAAATTATCACTTTCTCCAAGCAAATCAGTTAATGCGCCACTAATTGGTAGCCTCCTCTTCTTCCAGGCTTGTTAGAGAACCTATTTATTGGTTAACACAAGTACTCACCACGACATTCACCTGACTGCAGCATCCCTCCCTGCCTCTTCCTACCAGAGGGCTTGTGTTTCTCCACAGTCTCCAGGCCCTACTCCAACCTCCATACTCAGCACACTGCTACAACGCTCTCCCTACAATACTCAGACAACAACCTCTCCAATCTGTCTCATAAAGAAAACAGTTTTAAAGACATTGTAGACTGTAAGGTTCATCCACAACACTTCCTGAGCACCACAGTGGAGCCCAAGAACAACTGATAATTCCCCTTTCCCTTTCAGGCCCATTTGCTCTACTACCCTCCTAGCAGTGCCCCAGTGCCAAGTACAACCACGTGCAGCCTGGTAACACGTGCCACCTTTCAAAAAGCCCTGTGAAGAACCCCTAACTTTTATCTCTGTTACAGCCTTATTAAAATCAACGAGGTCGCATCCATAGTGGTACCCCATGCTGTGAAACACATCAACCAGAAGCACTGTCCAGGCAGGAGCACGTAAAACACAGAAATGAGCAGGAGCAGAGTAGTGGGTGTATGCAATGTCTAACTGACCTGCTCAAACACCCTGTCTCTGCTCGCTACCTTGTGCGGATCAAGCCTCACTCAAGGGAGGGCTTCAGTTGTGCTCAGCTGCCAAATACCGCCTGAATTGCTCAAGTGTTTCAGGAAATAATCATTCTCCCAACAGCGTCAACACCTTCCCAAGGTCAGGACATAATTAACCCCTGCCGCCCCGGTTTTTAACTCTGGAAAACTTGCTGCCGAGTTGCGTGGCCGATCCCAGTGGAAGCAGCTACCCTTTGCGATGCTGAACCGTGGCTCTGTGCAAGAGCCCTGTGAGAGCGACCTGACCCACGCAGCGGGCACGTCAGACCAAAGGAGCCCACTCCGAAGAAGGCAGCCGTGCCTGGCTGCCGCGCGGGCTGGCCCTGAGGTACCCCTGGCCCCTCACGCCCCCAGCCACGGCACGCACGGACCTTCAGAGAATGAGTCTTCTGCAGGACGTCGAAGAGGAACTGCGCCTGCAGGATGGCGGCGGTCTCGGCGGGGTGCGAAGGAAGGGCCACGAAGCCCCGGTTCTGGTTGCGGGAGCCCAGGTGCTGCTCGAAGACCCGCGTGAGGTGCTGCAGGCTGGGGGTGAGCAGCGTCAGGGTGCTCGAGCCGTCCAGCACCAGGTCCCCTGCAGGGAGGGAGGGAGGGACGGACGGGGCAGGGCCGGGCCGTGAGCGCTGCGGATCCCACACCGGGGCCTCCCCTACGGCCCGGCCCGGCCCTGCGGGACGGCCACTCACCCGTGTCCTGCAGCAGCCGCGCCAGGCCGTGCACCAGCGTCTCCGCCGCCGCCATCTCCGGGAGGGCGAAGGGGAGCCCGAGGCGGCGGCGGCGGCCCCGGTGAGCGCGGCCGGCGGCACTTCCGCGTTAGCGCAGAGACGCGCCCTTCCGCCGCGCGCACGGCGCCGCCGCTGACATCCGGTTGCCATGGAGCCCGCCCCGGCGTCCCCCCTCCCGCCCCGCCGGGGCGCGCGCCCC
>WBNH01006343.1:280255-375305 GCA_013401255.1 Urocolius indicus | reverse complement strand
CCACCCCCTTCCCCCGCGGGTACGCGTGGCGGGCGCTGTCGCCCCGCAGAACCCGGGCGGTCCGCCTGGCCGCCTTCCCGCGGCCCCGGGCGCTGCGGTGCTGCGCGGTGCATGGCCGGGCACGGCGCGCCGCACGGTGCATGGCACGGTGCATGGCACGGTGCATGGCAGTGCCGTGGTGCAGGGCGGTGCATGGCATGGGGGGCATGGCACGGCGCAGCACCCCGGCGCGGCGCGGGCTGCAAGGCACGGTGCGGTACGTCTGGCACAGCTGTCAGTCTGTCCGGCGCAGAGGTGTCTCCTCGTCACTGTCTCGGTGCTCGTACTTCGTTCTGGAGTGGCTTTTTGTTCCCGTGTGTTTGCGTGCGTGTCTGTCAGCCGTGCGGCTGCGTCCCGTCTGTCCGTGTCCTGGAAGGGAGGATCAGGGAGTGTAGCAGGTGCTTCGGAAGTGAGTGGCTGTGGTGGTTTATCGGGCTACTTCGGTAACGGTATAGGATTCATTGGAATATTTAAGCCTTATAAACCACTTCTGTGTTCTTAGTTTCAGCGTAGCCAGGTGAGAGAGAGAGATCCACAGGTTAAACCCTTCATGCCTGAAAACTTTGTGTGTTTACCGTCTCATGTGCTGCCTTTTCCTTCTGGTGTGCGTGTCCCCATTCCTCTGCCGTGGCACGGGTGCAGCAGGGGCTGCACAGCCCGCTCCTGCTTCATTCATCCTTGAGGCAGTGACTGTCACAGCAGCATCCAAATGCTTTGTTGTATAAGGCAGCACTCCTCCTGCTCCTCTCTTCCATGGACAGGCTCATCAGTATGTCCTCTCAGGAAAAATCTTTCCAGATCTCTAATCCTTCCTCTTTCTGAGCTCTTCCCATCTGTGTCTATCAGACAGAGTCTCTTCTCCTCCTCTATCCCCAAACAAGCTTTGCCCTGTTGGCTTTATCCCTATCTTAACATCCACTCCTTGTCTAGACACTCCACGGCTAAATTATTCTCAGCCCAGTGGCCACGGGATTAGGGAAGAGCTGAGGAGATGTGTGCAGAGCCTGATGGCTGTGTCCATGCAGCCCCTTGCCCGTGGAGCTGGGGCAGCCTGCTGTGGCCCTCTCAGCACATCTTTATTGCAAAGGGGCAGAATGAACTGCTTGCTTCTGCCCCTTGAAGATGTGCCAGATGCCTTTTTCTCAGCAAAATAGGAAAGTTCCTGCACTGGCACCGTGAAGCAGCCTTTGGGGGTTGGGGAAAGCCCCACCGGAGTCCCTGTTAGCAACATGTGGGAGATGTAGCTTCCCGCATGGCAGGGGCATGCCTGCTCACCTTCCTTCAGCGTTCCTTTAGCCTGGGTGGTTGGTACGAGGTACAGGGATTTAGGTGTGCCAGTTCTTTTTACTGAGGTGCTTGTGGAGAGAGCAGGGAGGCGTGAGCCTGCACGGGATTTTTCTGGCCTCTGCGAAATCTGGCCTGCTGGCATGACGCTTCTATTACTGAAAATTACTTCTAGCAGGAATGCTGAATCACATACTCCCGACAACCAGGAGGCACAGTAGGATGGAGGTATCATTCAGTGACTTTTCTTTACTGCTTTTCTTTCTTTTTTCTTTTCCTTTTTTTTTGTGTCTTGTGTTCTTACGGCAGCCCGGGCAGTGATGGTAGTAGGCTCGCCACTTCAGCACAGTGCTCATGAGCAGAAATCTCCCTGCTATTTATGTTAAGTTTTCCTTTTAAAATTTAACCCATTTCTAACTCTACTTGTGCAGGGCCACCTGAAAAAAATAAAATCTTTAGTCGTGTTTTACACCCTTGAGATCTTTCCAGACTGCTGGCTCGTCCCCTCCCCATCTTAGTCATCCCATATTGCGCTAGACAAATTTAGCTCCTAACCTTTCTTTATAAATCAATCCCTCTGGCCTACTGGCAATTTTTTGTGGCTTTCCTCTGAACCCGTCTGTTGTGGGTAATGGAAAAGCCAGGCCAGATCCGACTAGGTGTCCATCCAGCCTTTCTCCCAGAGGCTGCACAGAGTAAGGGGCAAGTGGCCTCTAGTGGCCAGCCATCAGTTAATGCACCAAAAGGGAGCACCAGTGTTCCCAGGCCACCAGTTCTCCCTTCTCAAGAAGTCCAGTCCCATCCTGGCCCCTCTCTGCTGGCAAAGCAGCAGAGCCTTCAGGCAGCTTTGCCCGCAGGCGCACCGGCTCTGGATGCCCGGACATGGCATCCTGCTTGCGCTGGAGGGTGAGTGAGGGGATTGACAGAAACCCATGGGCAGCTCCAGGGTCCCTTTGAAATGTCAAAGCAAGCCTCAAGGGCACTTGGCTGCTAGTACAACTGTCTCGCTTTTAGCTGCTCAGCAGCATCATTAGACTGACATGTTTTCAGCGTATTTCAGAATGTGCTTCTTCGGTGGATAAAGAAAGACTTAAGTGCTGGATTTTTCTCTCCCTTTCAACTTCACTTTAGGCAGTCAGGCTGTAAACTCAGCCTAACATCTTGCAGAGCTGGAGCCAGCAGAGTTCGTTGCATCCAGCAGTTCTGTCAATGGATTTCCTCCCACTGAGTGCATGAATGCCCCTACGAGCTTCTGCCTAGCTCCAGACAAACCTGAGCTTGACCTGAAACAAAGCTCATTGTTTCACAACGTTGCTGATAGCCTGCAGTTTCCTTTGGAGGCCCCACGAGGCACATGAGTGGCACAGAGGTGCAGCTGAGCAGTAGTGGGGGTTTTTTTGTTAGATTACCATTTTGCTGTTTTTTAGGGATTCTGCCACCACAGGAGCTGCCATCCAAAGCCCTGTCGTCATTTTGTTCCCTGAAATAGTAGAGCTAACAACATGTTCTTGCAGGCAGTCTGTAGCTGTGGATGTTATGTTCCTTACAAATACCCAATCCTTTCTTTAAGAGTCATGATGCTGTGGCTCTGCAGGACTGCCGAGCCGGGTTCCCCCACCATCTCTTCCCACTGGAATGAAGTGTTCCCTGTCTTCAGTTCAAATGTGGTGCTGTTTGCTTCCATAGAGTCATACCCTCTGCTTGAGCTAAATGCAAAAGGAAATAAAAGCCTTGTATTACCCTTTCTCTGTTTTGTCTCCTGCTAAAAAGCAGCTCACTCTTTGCTCAGTCTCTGATAGCCAAACCTTTTTCCTTTTTCCTGCTCTGTCTCAGAACCGTTTTGTTCCTTCTTTCTTGGAAAACAGTGTGTGAAGCTGAAGATTACAGCTTAAGGTTTACATAGTGGATTAGGTATTTTCTTTCTTCTCTGTCCTGTTCCTTATGGCCAGGACTCTGCATTTGCTTTTTAGACATCTATCTTGACAGTATATTTCTCTTGAGCTGTTCAGGTCTCATTGAGGGATTAAATTCCTGAAGAGTCCAAGGAGGTATGTTTGAGGGGTTTCTTCCATTAAATTTTGCCTTGTTCCTGACGATTAGGAGGATGGACCAAAAGGCCGTCCTTCATCAGTGGTCAGATTCTCAAAACTCAAAAACTTCCCTTACAGGTGGCCCTGGGATTTTTGGTTTGAATAAGCTCTTCAGGTAGACAGAATAAGCAGAGACTGTAGTAGCATGTTCTGCAGATCTTCAAAGATAGGAGGGGGAATGATGAAGTGGCCTTAGTGGTATCACCTTTATCTGTTTTAAGTGTTTCAGTGGCCTGTCTTGAACAGTGGCCCATACCAGGTACTTCAGATAAGACAGTAAGAAACCCCTCAGCAAATCACCAGGATATAACCTGTAATGCCTCTTCCAAAGCTTTTGGTTTTTTTTGTTTTTTTTTTTTCTGGAGAATAGCTTGTTCTGAAAGAGAGGTTTGACTTCTCTTAATTTTCTTTGTCATAAATATGACAACTTGTTACCCAGAGAGATGGCCAAGCTATCCTCTGACTTTGCAGTTCTTTCATCCTCGATGTCATCACTGAAAAAAATGTTTTCTCCTGCCAGTTTGGAATTAATTTGTATTCTCCCCTTGTAGTTTTAACCAATGTCCCTTTTCTTGTGCTGTGAGATGAGAGCACTTTGCTTATCCCTGTGTCCAAAACACTGTACACGTGTTTACATCTTCTCCTTTTCTATATGAGTTCAGATGAGCTTTTGGAGGTCAGTATCTTCTCAGTGCCAGTCTCTGTGCCATCGCCAATTCCTCCTGGGGTGCAGCCCATGCTGAGTTCAGCCTGCCCTGTTGCTATAGATGGTATGACTACAGCTGTTTCTGTGTTAGTCTCCATCCCACTCCTTGTCAACCGTGGCACCTCACTGCCGCCTTCACTTGCGGTTGCACATTGAGCAGAGCACTCGCTCGAGCTGCCTGCGTGGTCTTCTGTGTCCCTCAGCCCCATCGGTACAGACAGGGCCCAGATCTGCAGTCTGAAGGTTGGCCTCTTTCCCTGTAACATGTGTTGTTTTGTGTTTGGTGTTTGAATGCTGACCTGTTTGTCCTCATGCCATATCTCCGGCCTGCAAAGATCTCTCTGAGGTTCCTTCTGACCATTTTGGGGTCTGCCCAATTAAAGCTTGGTGGCACAGGACTGCCCTGCTGCCTGCTCCTGGCATGCCCTCCCAGCACCTGATGTTTCCAACTTTATCCTTCCCAGTGGTCAGTTACACCCTGGCTTTGCACAGATGTGGGAAGGTGGCTGAGCAGGAAGCCTTTCCTTCCCTTGCACAGCCTTTCCTTCCCTTACACACATGGCAGGAGCTATGTATGTGTAGCCACTGTCTCCACTGTGTCCTGCACCCTCCATACAGCGTGTGGTTTGGAGGAGGACAAAGTCCCTCTTGCCCTTGAGCTGTTGGAGCTGGTGCCCAGAGCAGCTCAGGCTGGGCTGCAGTGTGCCAGGGGACAGACCTGTCCCAGTGATGCTGGGGGTGTCCCCAAGGGCTGGTGAGGTGACCTCTCTGGGTTAGGAACCAGGGGGGATGAGGGCAGTGGCCAGCAGTCCCCCACGACATTCCCTTGTCCTGCCCTCTCTCCACAGGTTATGCCACTCTCCAGGTTTGCTGGGTGCCTGCCGGTGAAAGAGAAGGGTTGATTTTTTGCCCAGGCCCTTAGGTCCTGAACCAAAATGGCAGCTGGAGAGTCCCCTCCCATAGGAGATGTCTTCATCGACCTGCAGCAGGTGAGCAGCAGGGAATCCAGCAGCAGCGGGGCTGTCTCTTCCCTGGGGAGCATGCTCCTGCCGGGCTGAGTGCAGGACCCGCACCCTGGCAGCCTGCTGCAGTGGGAGACGCAGTCTCCATTCACTGGGGATGGGGACAGGTCCCTGTGAAGGGTGCGCCAGGGCTGCCCATGAGCACACATCCACTATCTCTGCAGGCAGCAAACTCTGGTCCAGAAAAGGCCGGAGGTTGCTCTGGGGAGTCCCTGTGCCTTCACGTGCCATTGTGTGAGGTAGGCAAGCAGCAGGAGGAGCCGGGCAGCTTGCATTTAGACTCTCGTTGTTTAGGCTGGGCTCGGGATGCTCATGCTAAGGTGAGAGGAGAAGCAATCTCCCGCAGATAAAAAGCTGCTCCCAGGCAACAGCTGCAAACAGCTGGGGGATATGAGGAGAGACGCAGCTTGGCTAAAGCTGCTTTGCTCCCTCTTTCTGCCCAGCACAGACAGATTTGTCACAGTTGGGCCTCCTCCTGTTTCCATGGAAACACAGGAATCCACAACAGCTCTGAGCTGGTATTTCAGCTATATTGACGGAAAATGTTACCAACTGCAGCATCTTGGGAGGCAGAAAGGACAGCAGTCATCTGGCAAGGGTTTTCTCGGAGCATCTCCACCAGCAAAAGGCAGAAAAGCACCCATAGCCTGAAACAGGAGGAAACTGGGCAGAAAACGCTGAAGAAAGCATGCCAAGGAGAACAGGGCCCCGAGGAGTGTGGAGGGAAGGTGGGAAGGCAAAGGGTGGTCACTGACCCAAGGACAGCTCACCAGAGCAGGGATGCTGTTTCCCAGGGATAAACATGGAGGAGGTCTAAGAAAGAGAAGGATGGCAGACTGGGCAAAGGGAAGGCCAGAGGGCAGCAGTTAGATGTGAGGAGAGCACCTCAAAACAAAACCTACACATCTCTAGTAGGAAAGACAGGCACTGACATAGTCCCTTGATTCCTACTGCTCGAGGGAGGTGTGGAGGACTGCTCAGGTATCTCTGCAGAGTGTGGCTTGGAGGCTTGAAGCTCTGTTCTGGCTCTTGGTTTTGAGCAGAGCTGTGCCTCTGAGTGAGAAACACTTGCTCCAGCCCCGTCATGGGGAGTCTGCTGCTCCTCAGCAAGCCCAGCTCCCTTTGCAAGGCAGGAGGATCCAGAGGGCTATAGGCATCTGCAGCATTTGATTCTTGTCTGGCGATTTCTGTGCAGGGCAGAGATCGTGCAGAGAAAGCCTCTCCTGGTGCCGAGGACGATGAGGACTTGGATAAGACTTTGTCAATCGAGAGATTTGGGGACCTGATAAGCAAGTCAGCATCAAGCAATCTGGAGAAGCAAAGACGCAGCTACAGTGAGAGAGATTTTGAATGTATGTAGGTTTGAACTGTTATACCCACTTCCACCCTTGTGCCAGGACCCTGCAGCTCACGTTAGCCTGCTGTTCCCTTCCTCCCTTCAGAGCGGTCCCAAAGTGCTACACACACCCAGTTTAGCCCACAGCCTCTCCCCAGTCTGGCCCCTGTTTTTCCTGTCCCTGCAGACATAGCTACTGCCCAGCCCATGCAACAGCAGAGCTCAGCCCTGGGTGTTTGCTCACCTTCTCACCTGGTGTCAGGTGTGACACTTCAGCCACTTCCTCCCTGTTGAAGTTTGCAGTTGAAAACTTTTTTTTCCTTCCATATGTCTGCAAAGAAACATCCAAATATGGCCAGAAGCCAGGCTGTCCTCTTCAGTCTAAAAGCAGATGGCTCCAGTCAGAATTGCCTGCGTATTTCTAAATATCAACCATGAAACCATCAGGCCTATCTGCTCAGAGAAAGGACTGCAAAATAAAATTGGGGTGTGAATTTGAAATGCTGTAGCTGTCTCACCTCAACTCCTCTGATCAGCATATTTATTCCTCTAACTGCCCTCCCGGGATGAAGGCAACCACACTTTGGCTCCAAAATGAGAGTGTGCCTGCAAGAATGGCTATAAGCCATTGTCTTGTTAGCTTGTAGTAACAGCAGTGAAGGGCAGAAAGAAGAGGCCTCTGTCCAGCAGTGTGCTTGTGTGGCAGCAATGGTTGTGAGAGCTTCTCACTCTGGCTTTCCACAGTCAGAAAACTGCTTGTTTTCCAGCTTAGCTTTGATGGGATACGCCTTCGAGAACATTATGTTCCACCACCAGGCAGTTTTCTGCTTGGCCACTTGTTTCCAATGGCTGCTGTAAAAATTTGCTGGTAAAAGTCCATTACTGTAGTGCACCACAGCTACCACTTTATGCTTGTGTCATTTCTCCACGGAGGCACTTTCCACCTGAGCACACAGTCACTGGCGCACGTGGCTGCAAGATGCTGATGGCTTTGCTGTGGGTTGAATACCTGCCCTGTGGCCGTAGGACTTACCTGCTCAGCAGCTCTGCCTGTGTGCACAGGTGTGCGGGCTGGCTTGGAGGACACGACCATCTGCTTGAGCATGCATGGCAGAAGCTTCTTTGAAAATTTATCAAGGAATTTGTACTGTTGGGGCTTTTTTCTTTTTTTTTTCTTTTTTTTTTTCCCCTTACTATGACAGTTGTCTTTGTCAGAATCAAGCTTGTTTTCCTGCCTGTTCTCTAGGACTACGTCAACCCTGATTATCAAGAGTTTTGTGCAGTTCGTATTCATAAAGCTGGAAGATCTGGTTAGGTCATTAGACTTTGAAAGATAACATACCAGCCCATAGAGTGAATGCTCTCTGGGTTTAGAAATGTTTCCTACCCTATTCAAAGTCAGGAATTCCTAATATTTAGGCTCTTCCTTCTGGGCTCCCTTTCCAAGTTACTTTTTCATATCTGCTGTACAAAGTTCACTGAGAAGTGTAATCAAACATTTAGGACACCAGTTTGGCAAATTCCATACAGGCAATGCAAGTGCAATGGAGGGAGCAGGGAAGGAGGGCAGGGGCTGAGCACACAGGAGTTGCAGGAGGACAGAGAGGAAGAAGAGGAAGGCATGAAGCCTTTTGTGTTTGGGAGAGGTATGGTTTTCCCACCTCCAGGCCACGTCTTGGAAATGTGATCAGTTGACACGAGGAGGGCTGAGTGCAGGGGTGAAGAGCAGTGCTCCCTGCTTCTGTGCCAGGTCAGCTGCTTGCCATTGCTGCACTGCCCTGCAGCCCAAGGCTTTGGTTTCCATCTGATCCAAAATGTTAAACATTTTTGTCTTGGGCTGATATGAGCAAGCTAGAAAGGAGAGATGGGCTCTGTCCTCACCAGCAGCTTTTTCTGTAGAAGAAGCAACCTGTGTACAGTTGGGGCCTTCCTTACTTCTTGCACTGGAAATTCATGCCTGACTTACCTGTGGCATGCAGAGTGCCAAAACCTGTGGGTGAAATAGGTTACATCTAGTTAAGTCAAAGGAAAGAACACTTTGAGGGAAAAAAAGGTGTTTATAAAGAGTCCAAACTCTTTCCAATTTGCAAATGTCTGACCATTCCCTATCTCTTTAATCCTGCTGAACCAGTAGGGTGTGTGAAATATCCCTGCAGTTCCCAAGGGGGGAAACAAGGGAGAAAAGACTTGAGAAACCAAAGGAAAGGAAACATGACAGTAGAACAATGAACCTGCCTGGCGCTCCCAGGGAGAAGGTTACAGCTTCCATTGAAAATGTCCTTTGAAGGTAGTTTTCACTATAAACAGATTTTGCTGCCATGTCACAGGAAAGCTGGGAAGGAACCAAATCAAAACAGACTGGAAACAATTCCTCAGGAAGAGCTGCTGAGCCAATCCCCCTTGCAAAGTGTCTGGTGCCCCCGTGGTTTCAGCTGCTCCGGGTGCAGCCCCAGGGTCTGTGCATCCTGCAGACCAGCTATGGGAGGCTTTGTGCTTGCAGATAGATCTGGCAGAAACGGCTTTCCTCTCTCTCACAGAGAGATGCTGAGCTTACTCTGTTCCCTGCCTGGTACATTATCGTTGTTTTTGAGTGAAGGCTCAGAAATGCCATTAATTTCTTCTCACTCTGTAATTCCCATGACACCCAGGTCAAGCCTGTATGAATTTCTCTTTGTAGATTAGTTTAAAGAAAAGTCCTTCTGCCCTGTTTTTTACCCTGATTTTTAAAAGACAGCCTTCTAATTGAACCTGCATTTCAGAGGCTGGTAGACACAGGCCCTCACAGTACCAAGGATACAGACTTAGGTTGCGTCTGCACTAAAAGGCTTGGTCTGTGTGGTTCCTGTGGGTATGCAGGAAGGACTTTCTGTCAAAGCCTGGGGGATAAATAAGGCATATCTATTTAACTCAAAGAACACTATGCAGGAATTATAGAATCATAGAACCATTTAGGTTGGAAAAGACCTTTAAGATTGAGTCTAGCTGTAAACCTAACATTAAGTCCACCGCTAGGCCATATGTCTGACCACTAAGCCATGCCCCTAGCATGTTTGTAAAAGGCCCAAATCACGCTTGTTTGAGAATGTGGGAAACATTTCCCTGTGTTTAGGAAAAGGATGGTGCCTCTGGCAGGTCACTTCAGCTCTGCAAAGCCATGCAAATGGCTTTTGGCAGCACTGGGAGAGGAGCTGTGTTGGGGTGGTTTGGCACTGCACAAGGGCTGCCTCCCCAGCCACCCCAGGCTGGACACAGCCTGTCTCATCGCTGAAAGAGCTTTGCTGTGTCCCTGTGGGCTGGTGGCTCTCCTTGCCCTTCCTGGCCCTTGATCTTCAGACCATACTGTTTCCTGGAGGGGCGCCTGGCAGGTTCCTCCCAGCCTCTTCCTGCCCCTGACTCTCTATTTCTCTCTCAGTCCACCGCCAAAGCTCGCACCACATCCATCATCCCCTTTCCACTCACCTTCCTTCTGCCCACAAGTTCCAAAAGAGGCCTCCCCGCACCAGCAGGAGGAAAAAAAGGAGGAGGAAAAAGAAGAAAACCTCAGTACCCCCCTCAGAGGTCACCCCCACCATCCAAGAAGAGGACGAGGAGGGGGGAGAAGAGGGGGAAGAAGAGGAGGAAGAAGAAGAAGAAGAGGAGGAAGAAGGAGAATCTGAAGCAGAGGAGGCCCAGCAGAAAGAGGTCTCTGCAGAGTCTGAGGGTGAAGCTCGTGGGAAGGACACATCCCCTAAGCTGGAGTCCCCAGGCAAACCAAAGGCAAGGCTAGGGCATCCCTACCTGGATGGGCTTGGAGGCTGGGAGGAGGTGGAGCAAAGGTGTCAGAGGGCACAGCCAAAGGAGTGTGCTACTCAGGGACAAGACGTTGTAGCTGTGCAATACTGAGGGAAGAGTGGATTTTTCCCTGCCTAGCAGAGATGGGCACTGGAAAATAGTGATAGATCAGCCATTGCTTGGGGTGAATGCTGGGGAAGGGTGTGCATGACCAATTTCCAAAATCCCATGAGGGAAGATCAATGTGTCTGTTCTTAGGGTGAGTAGGATGGGAGGCTTGATATGGCTCTCCTAGGGTATGGGGCTCTTGGGGGAGGTTGGTGTGGCCTGCTGTAGGAAGTGGGGACATGAGGAAGACCTGCATGCTGGGGACTGGGACGAAGGCTGCCTGCCCTGGCTCTTGCTGTCAGGACTGTCATCTCTGCAGTTCACCATCGGCAGCGATGAGGAGGAGTCTGGCAGTGCTCGGGCCCTGGCGCAGTTCCACGTGGAGGAGGAGTGTGGCATCCTTTCCCCCGTGCCACGCTTTGCTGACCTGCTGCAGGAGAAGGGCTCTGCCTCCCTCCACAGGTAGGAGAGCAGTGCCGGGCTGCTGCCACTCTCCCTGGCTTGGGATCGCTTCACAGACTGTCCCCAGCATTAGTGATGGTGTCCAGCCTAAACTTGGGTGCTGAGACAGAGGGCACATGGGGCCTGCACTGTGAGAAATGTGGCTGCTCCATGATGGGATAGTCACCACCTGGGACTCCTGTGACCTACTTGGGTCTGTGAGATCCCTCAGGGTGTGGGTTTGGGGGAAATGTACTGCATGACTGGAGTATCCTTCTTCTCAGCTAACTTGTGCTGACCTGCAGGCTGGGAAGCCCCAGGGGACTGTGAGGCCACTGACTCAGAGCTGGGTCACCAGCACTGACCACAAACTGACCCCACTCTGCAGTGGGGGACAAGAGGAGCTAAAGGCGCAACCTTTAGGTTTTAGGATAGGTGACTCCTGGCTCTGCTGCTTGCAGGCACTTGTTGGTCAGGGCTGGGCTGGGGGACCTCAGCCCTGAAGGACCAGTGCCCATACTCACTCACCCTGTTTGCTACCATCAGTCTCTCTGGTTCCTACAGCCTCCCTGGGCCTCGGGAACGTCTGCCTCGTGGGTGGGAGAAGCGCAAGCCCTGGGGCCAGGTGGCAAGTGGACAGCGGGTCACTTATGACCTGAAGGAGAGGATGTGCATCGGCAGCATGACCACGCTGGAGAGCGCAGCCTACCAGCGCGTCCCCACGGATGAGGCTGAGGCCCAGATGCTGGCGTCCGCTGACTTGGATGGCATGAAAAGTGAGGCTTTGCAACACTGCCTGCTTTACTAATGTGTGTGCTCCTTGCTTCTCCCTGCTTTGCTCTCTTCCCTAGCAGCTCCAGGCATGGTCTTCAGCTGGCCGCAGGACCTGGTCCTCACCTCCTTGTCCCCCAGCCCTGGCTTTTCCAGCCCTGTCTCCTCTCTGTCAGCTTCGCAATGTCCGCGGTGCTGATCCCCATGTTTCCAGCACCTCTACTCACACCCACCCACTCACCCACCCCATGGATTCTTGCTTCTCCACTGTCCCCACTGCACTCTTCAGTTCAGGGCTCCCTGCGTTTCCCTGGGACCCAGCTCTCTTCTCTCCTGACACACTTTCCCAGCGATCAGCCCTCTGTGCGACGCGCCAGCTCTGGCATCACAGAAAACCTGAAGTGAGGAGCCTCCCCTCTCCTCCGCTCTGCCAGCCTCTCTGGACTGCCTCGGAGGGGGACTGCCCCTGTGTGCGCCGGGAGGGCAGACAGAGGAGACGTCATGGAAATGCACGCTCCGGGCCTCAGGACATGGAGAATTCAATAGGTTGCTCTGCAGGCTGGAGAGGGAGGGAGACAAGAGGGGAGTGAGGGAGAGAAGCGGTGCTGCACACACAGCCCAGCTGTCTCCAGGCCGCGGGCACCGCATCCCTGGGTATCTGGCACGAGAGCCCACGGCACAGCCAGGACCCTGCTCCTGAGGAGCTGGTGGGGGAAGCCCCCCACGGAACATCCCTGCGTGGAGCCAACCTTCCCAGGACCTCGTCAGCCAGCATCTTCATGTCCTGTGGGGAGGGGAGCGAAGCACCGGGACTGACCCTGGGGCTGCACTGAAGCCCCCCCTCGGAGACAGCTTGCTTTCAACACTTCGACTTGGCTACCCCAGCCTCTCCTCTGAAGGCAAATGGCTCATGGCACCTGACCCCTGACCTTCACAAGGACAAAATGACAGCCCTTCAAGAGAGAGAAGAGGCAGCAAAGCAATCAGAAGGGGGTGGCAGCCCGGAAGTAGCTATAAGCACTCGTATTCGCAACTCACTCGGCTATGAAGACTTTGATGAATTTGCCTTCAATTTTGAAGACTATGATTTATGGGAGGCCATCAGAAACCATCTGGGCTACCCAGGCGGGGAGCCCACCTGTAAGTACCAGAGCAGTGACCCCACAGTTGCAGCTATAGATCAGAGCCCTCATCTGAAGTGCGTATTCCCCCTCCCTGTGTTTGCTTTGTGCACCCTCTCCGTGTTAGGTTGGTCTCCTGATTTAGAGGAAGTACAATCTGCCCCACCGTGTGCCTGGGGACACCAGGGGAGCTGCCTGGTGTCTGTGTGCCTGTACAAGATCTTTGTATAGGTCTGTGTCTTAGTGCTGAGGTGCTTCACTGCATGTGTCTCGCTTGAGCAGCTCCAGAGGCAGCTGCATCTTGCTGTTTGTGCTTATCAGGATGTGGCCCATGCCGTGGCCAGAGAAAAAAACAGCTGCTCCAGGGTGTGTATAAGGACAGAGACATTTCCCCTTCCATCTGTGGCACAAGGTGACAGTGTGCTGCTGCTGTTTGCTGGAATTCAAGCCGAGCTGTGGATCCAACAGCAGAGGTGGGTATCAGATTCTTGGCTCCACACCGTAGCCTAATGACCAGAGAGAAAAATAACCCGGTTGCTGCATCTGCAGGCATGAGAGTGGCTGTGAAAGTAGCTAATGGCAGGCTGGCTGAAGTGCCTGGAAGGGGGAAAAGAGAACAGAAGAGAGAGCAGGAATAGCAGGGAAGGAGAGAACCAGAATCCTGAGAGTGAAAAACATCTTTGTGTTCTCCATTTGTGTTTCTGTACCTGCGCAGCCCTTGTGGGGAGCTGGATTGTGGAGCCAGGAACTGCACTGAACTCAGAGCCCTGCTCCCATCTCATGCAGGTGACTGTTCCTCGGCAGGTGGTAGCACCTCACAGTCAAAAGTGTGTCACCTCGGGAGCAGAAGCACTCATAGCCATAGCTCTGGCAGTGAACCAAATGTCCTCATCTGGATCATGCATTAATTTTTCCAAGGATTTCAGGAGCATAGGCAGGAGGATGATGTAACCCCAGAACCAGTCCACTTACTGGCCTTGCATGCTGGAGCAGAGGCTGAGTGCTTGCAACATGGACCTGGCATGCCTTGGTTCAGCTTCTGGCTCTGCCACAGCCTCTCTCTCTGTGCTCTCAGGCAGAACACTTAACTTCCCCTGCCTCCCAGTCCCAGCACCGTGTTCTCTGTCTCATCTGGCCTATCTTCATAAGACTTTGGGGAAGGATGTCTGCTTATGTGCTTCTGCAGGGACCAACAAGTGGGAATTTGCTTCTGGCTGGGTCTGCTACTTGTTACTGTGAATTGATAGACAGTATAATAGCAGCAAAGCTAAAAATAGAAACCTGGAGCAAATTGGCTCCATCAGCTGTCCTGAGCTGAGCAAACCATACATTAGAAGTGTGAGACATTGCCCCAAGCTGACCCGGGAGAATGCTAACTGTTCTTGGGGAGGTAGAAGGGGCAGATCACTTCTGCAAAGTGTGATGTACATTACTTACAAAGTGAGGAAATTTGGCTTGGTAGCAGTTAACACAGTCATTGATTGCCACAGCGAAGGTGCTAAGATTGCTTCAATCAAGTGCTTGAAATAGGATGCACTGTACAGTCTTAATTATTTCTGCACAATGAGCCCACACTGGATTATCCTGCAGAGAGATATGGTGGAGGCAGAGATGGCAGCAACAGCAAAGTCAGTTCTGTGCAGAGCCAGCTCACAACCAGCCAGTGCCACTTGCTCAGCTATTTACTCTATTGGCAGTACCTCTTCCAGGGCCAACTCAGATCCAGGAGGTGTTTAATAGCTTTTGAGCAGAGCAGAGTCCTTGTTGAACCTGAGCAGGTCCTCTCACATCTCTTCTAATGTTTGGAGCATGGGGAGCACTGCATTGGGATGCCTGGATGGCAGCAGGGATGAGCTGGGGATCAGCTGTCCCTGTCACATTGAACTCAGCACCAGCCAGGAGAGATGTGGGCTCTGCGCAGGGCAGGGCAGTAGCTTTTCCCAGAAGCCAGAACACTATTGTGACTTATTGTGTGTTGATGAGCATTTTGGTTAGTCTAATTTTAATTATTCCAGAAGATGAGGTTTCAGTCTCTTTTTTCTTGCTATAACTTAACCCTTGGGGTACATGGGAAGTATGGACCATCCCTGTGATGCTGGGATAGCAAGGAGTTCTCTGGTACTGTTACAAATACTATGATGCCTCTTTCTGTGCTTCCTGCTTGTGGATAGAGGCTAGTGCAAAGAGGGAAACAGGAGCCAACACAGGAATTGAAGGTGATTGCTGGCTGAGTTGCACTACCTTGCACAGGCACTCCAGGGGATGACTTTAACCAGTGCAAAGTCATATTTGTCATCTTGAGATATAAGCTGGTGGAAGAGAGACTTTGTCATCCCTAGAAATCTAACTGTGGAAGTTAATGTGGCAGGAAGATCTTGTGGAGGAGACTGTAGGAGATGCTGTGTGGAAGGGTGACATACCAGTTTGTGGTAGTGGAGCCACCATAGGAATCTCTGTCCTCAGGCATTGTTGCTATCTCATGCTCTGCTCCTGGGAAGCACTGGAGAGAAGGTACAGCAAGAGCTGGTTTTGGCTGCTTCATCTCACCCTGAAGAGTTTTTCTTCAAGGAAGGATGATAGAGTTGTGCCCTGGGCACATCATTCTTTGGTCTCAGTCCAAGATCCTGTCCTGAGTAAGGACCTCAGACAGGCACTCAATTGAGCTTGCCTTTCTTTTGGAGGAAACACCAATCTGACAAGACACAGAAAGGCACACTGTGAACAGCCTGGAGCACCTCAGCTGGGCTCTGCATGGGACTCCCAAAGCCAGTGGCCTCTTCCTAAATTAGCCCACGTGTCCATCCTGCTCCTGTGAATTGTCTTCCCCAGCTGGCATCTCAATGGCCACAAGCACTGCTGATGATGAGAGGCAAAGTGGATCGCTCCTTAGTTTTCTGTGGGGCTCTGGAGGTGTGCCTTCACTGACTTGCTGGCTCCTGACCCTGGCAGCAAGTAGGGAAATCACTGGAGATACTGTCGGGAAGTTTGTCTCCTTTCATTTTATCTGTGCTCCAGCCGTTGAGACCAAATGGCTGTGTGTGCTTTCTAGGGCTGTTGCTGAAGAGCACTCTGTAACAGGTTGTCATTGCCGTGAGGCAGGCTTGCTGTGCTCTGGGAGAGCACTCTTATCTTGCTGGGCAGAGTGTCCTCTGGCCCTAGTCTTCCAGGGATGTGGTGAGATGAGTTCCAGGGTACACGGGAGAATCAGAAGCTGCAGGGATTGGAGCAAAGGTGTCAGATATCAATATCATCTGTCTGGTGGGCTGTTTGTTTTATGTACAAACCCAACCTGAGTGCAATCAAGTGGTTTCCATGCGCACAGGAGCTGAGAAATCCACACAGAAGCCTGAGGAAGCCCCACATGTGCCTGGCTGCCTGAAAGATCTGCAGTGCTGGACAGTTGCTGGCTCCTAATGACATTGCAGGGCAATAAGTGGAGTGGGGAGGAGTCCATCCGTCAGCAGGACGTGTGTCAGCAGGGCAGCCAATGAGGGAAAATGCCCTGAGGCTCAATATTGATTCCTTCTATATTTAATTTGGCGACCCAGATTTCCAAGGAGCAAGGCCATGGTATGCCTGGACAGATGCTGGCTGTGTTTTTCTGTGCCAGAGATTCGTGGACATTTTCCTGCAATATCAAAGAGACCACTTGGCCTTTCAAACCCAGTGCTTTTTGCCCTGAGAGCTGCATTTCTTGAAGCTAAGTGCAGAAAGGTACGTGGAGACTGGACATTCATCGCAGCCAAGGGAGTCTTGGAATGGAGTCAAGGAATGGAGTCTTGCCCTTGGTCTCTCAAAGCCTTTGCCTTACAAGAGGGGTGAGCAAGCCGTGATGGATGGAAGCTGAGCAAAGCCCCCAACTCTGTGGTCTGCCTGGGGTAGCCTGCCCGTCCTGGGGCTGGGCTCCGAGGCTTTCCACATCTCGTTGGTCTGTCTGTGCTGAGGAAGATACACATGCTGTCTCTGAGTAGTGTCCAAGGAAACTACTCTCCGTGGCAAACTGTTTTCCAAGTGCTGTTTTCCTGGCATTGCAAAAGTGGCTGGCGGGGTTGTGGCAAGGCTTTGGTCAGTGCTGGTTAAACAATGGCACTGATAGCTGTGGAATGCTGCCTCAGTAGCCTCTCTGGAGGCTTGAGGAGGCTTTGATTCGGCCAGCTCAACTCCGTAACACCACCCTTCTGAGCGGTTCCAGCGGCACTGTGGATCGTCTGGAAAGAGGGGGAGCTGGAGCTCGGTGCCCAGCCTCCATGCCAGCCCTGTCTGCACTGTTATATTCCAGCCTCAACGCACAATTAAATAAAAGCCATTGATAATTCCACATTGTCTCCCAGACCGGCAGCTAAATATCCTTCCCCTTCACTGCCCTTGATGCTTGCTGAGCACCAGGCCTCCAGTGGGAGAAAGGAGCCAGGTGCCTGCCTGTGCTGCCTGGGTGCAGAGCTGTGCAGACAAGGCTTCACGTTGCTTGTCACTGAGGGAGTATGGGGGGAGGTTTTGCCCCACTTGTTTGTGTACCATGAATAAAAGCTTTTGCAATGATGCTCTAGTGTATGCCCAGCCTGGGAGGAAGCCTTCTTCTTGAAGGAATTAGCTCACAGATGTCTGGAAGAGCTGAAAGTAGGCAGATGAGGCAGGAAGGATCTTCAAAAGTCTGGAAGATGATGGTGAGTGCTACAGCTGCCAGGGCTTTGCTAGCATAAGCTAATGAGAGAAGGGTGGGCTTGGCTGTGTTTCCCTGCCAGACAGTGTGTTTTCACTGGATAAACTGGTGGTCTTTTTTCCTTTCCCATGTCTTCAGGCCACCGTTTTGAAGATAACCCTGGTGTGAGGAGGCATCTGATGAAAAAACCATCTCGGAGTCAGATCACCAGGACAAGCAAAAAATTAGCATCAACTCCATCTGTCAAGAAAAAGAAGAAGAAGAAGAAGTTGGATAGAAAGCCCCATGAGGTATCCATGTGCTGTCCTCCCACACTTGCTCAAAAGGCATAAATCAGGACTAGAAACCGGCACTTTACAAAGTGATAAATGTGGTTTCAATATAATTAATTATTTACATGACCGTGAGGGTACCATTTCCAGCTCTTATCTGTTATCATGAGGACTGAAAAGACACTGTTTTCAATAAAAGCAGAGATTGCTCTGAAGTCACAAAGCTTTGACTTTAGGAAGGACCTTAAAAAGTCATGGAAGTGGTAGTGATGTTGTGGAAGTTGGCAGCACAATAACCTGCTGGTAAGTGTAGGAACTTTCAGGGGAAACGAAGAAACAGAGGACAAAATTGTCACACTTTGATAGACAGAGATGCAGCATTGCATTATTCTCTCTCCTCTGCCCACACCATATGACTTGGAACTTTCTGGTGCTCCATGTGCTGGTGGCAGCTCCTGCCATGTTGCTGGTGCTATTTGTCCTGGCTGCTTCTGTTCACTAAAGCCCAGCTTAACTAAAGTGAGCTTGCTTAGGGCCCACTCTAGACCAAGCAATACCTTGAGAACAAACTTGAGGCTTTCGAGATGTTGCTGATACAGCTGTATGCATCAGGTAAAGTCTCATGTCCTTGCTGTAATTCACACTAGGTGTTTGTGGAGCTGAATGAGCTGGTGGTGGATAAGAACCAGGAGATGCACTGGAGAGAAACAGCCCGCTGGATCAAGTTTGAGGAGGATGTGGAGGAGGACACAGCAAGGTGGGGGAAACCCCACGTGGCTTCACTGTCCTTTCGCAGCCTGTTGGAGCTCAGGAAGACAATTGCCCATGGTGAGTCGGGAACTGCAGGCCTGGGTTTGTGTCTGGCTCTGGGACAGATTTTGCTAGACAGCTTCTGTCACCATTTGTCCCTTCACTGGAGATAGGCCAGCAGTGTCTGTGTCCAGGCTTCATGTAGGATCTGTGGAGACAAACCATCCTGCAGCCTGTTTGCCAGGGTTTGCATTAGCCCAAGGATGCCTGTATTGGTTCCTTGCTCTACTTTGCTTCTCCCGTGGCAGCTGCAACACCCTGCTGTGCCTGGGCCAGCAGGTCTTGGACTCATCTTTGGTGCGAAAAGGCAAGTTTGGTCAAAATGGGAGACCAAAATGAGAGGGAGCTAGCAGAGCTGCCAGTGCATCTTGGAGCTTTTGGAGTCTCCTGGGACAAGAGTTTACATAGAGGACATGGGACACTTGAACTTAAGTCATTTCTCAGCTGGGGGAATCAGCATCCTGACCAAAGCCTGACTCCTGTATGTCCTGAGTGTAACGTGGTGGGGTAGGAGCAGGGCTCTTCTCCTTCTGCTGGCAGGTGCTGTCCTGCTTGACCTGGAGCAGACCACTCTGCCTGGCATCGCTCATCTCATGGTGGAGACCATGATCATCTCTGACCAGATCAGAGCAGAAGACCGAGCCAACGTGCTGCGCGCCTTGCTGCTGAAGCACAGGTGGGTAGCACGTGGCTGAGGGCTGGCAGGGCTCGGGTTCTCTGTGAGCCTCAGGTAGCAAGGGAGTTGGGTCCCCTCATGGCCACCACTTTCCCCTTCAGCCACCCCAATGACGAGAAAGAGGGCTTCTTCCCGAGGAACCACTCCAGCTCCAGCATGAACTCCATCGTGGGGAACCACCACCACAACCACGCCACTGACACTTGTGTGCCCCTCATGGGGGAGGAGCGCATTGAGCTGGCGGACCCCAAGGCCAATGAGACCGAGTGCAAGGAGGTGAGGGTGACATGGGGAGGTTTACTCCTTTTTTCACACTCTGGGGACAGCCGTTGGCTGGTGGCAGCCCTTGGTGCCCACCTCTGGGCCCCTTCGTGGAAGGTCTTGTACTTGTGCAAGGGCTGAGCTCCCCTGGATCACTTGGAGCGCTTGAAATCAGGTCACTGCATTATGATTTCAGGACCTAATTTTAGCCTTGTGCTGTGTGTAGATGTCTTCTTGAGCATGCAGTGGCAGAAACAGCCCTGACACTTGCAGGGTGGCCTTTGCCATGAGGGTGCCTTGCCTGGGAGGAAAGGTGTCTGTTGTGTAGCCGAGGCAAGCCCAGCTGCAGATAAGCCAGTGGGGTGCGAGGCTGTGTAGTGAGACCAAGGTGTGGGGAGTTCATGCTGACTTACTGGTATTCTTCCCTGTCAGAAAAACCCACATCTCCATAACTCTGAGGGCCACCGTAAATACCTGAAGCTGATGGAGAAGATCCCTGAAGATGCGGAGGCCACAGTGGTCCTTGTGGGTAAGAGGCAGCACATAGAGTCCTTCAGTGTCAAAAGAGACTGGTGCAGATCCTGGTCTGGCCCCACCTGTCTATGCCCTCCCTTTTGAGGGGTATTTAATCGTCCTGTACATGTTCCCCAAGTTCAACAGTGGAAGGAAGAGGAAGCCTTGTGCGCTCTCTCCCTCAGCAACAGCACGATTTGTTTGCCCGTGGTTAAATGTATGGGCTGCCAGGACAACTCTTCTCTTAAATTTAGCAAGAGATTGATAGACCCTGATGCTGGGAGCTGGGGCCCATCTTAGATGAGAAAGTCCCTCCAGGCTCACCAGAACATACTGTTTTGCAGCTCAGAAGTGGGTAAGTGGTGCCCAAGGGACTAATGGCCAGACAGTGGCTGCTGTCAGGCTGCACGCTGTCCTCTGCCCACTGCTGCCCTCCCTGTGGCCTCTTCACACCGTGCCAGCAGCTGGGCCCTGTCCCTGCCTGGTGTCAGTGGCTTGGAGGTGATGGAAGCAGGGCCTGGCTGGTGACAGGGTCTCAGGTGTTGGCCCTAGCGCTGCCAGGAGCAATTTATCTGTATGGGAAGGCTGCAAGCGGGCAGGTTCGAGCGTTGGTGCTTTCTGGCTGCAAGAGAAGTTCTTCTCAGCATTTTGCTGGCATCAACATCCCAGCAAACATAGCTACACCACAAGCAAAGTAAATCTCATTGTCTATCCAGTAGGTGAAAAGCTCGGGCAAAGAGTCTTGGCAGCTCAACCAAGCTGATGCTTAACGACGGTGAGGCCAAGTCAGCTTCATAAACATGCTTTGAATACTCAGATAGCTAAACACTAGCCATTTCTGAGATAAGCCTGTGTCTTGGGATTCACCTGGCCATTCAGATGGTTCAGATTTGCCACTCTAACACAGAGCACAGCTCTTTGCTGGTTGCACATGGCAGAAAGATCAGTAATAATGCCAGAGGAATATAAGCGTTCAATAAACATTTGCGTTGGGTATGGGCAGGAAGCGGCTGGTGCGCCGGAGGATGTGAGAGTACTGCCCAATCTGTTAGGAACCAGGGAGGCTGCCAAGCATCGACGAGATGTGGACATCGTAAAACAAACTGTGCAGTTTGCATCCATGAGTCTTTAGAGAACTGTCTCATTTTCATTCAGAAGGGGGGAAAGAAAAGTCTAAGAACACAGGGAAAGTATGTGAAAAACAGAAGAGAGCTCATAGTGTCAGCACTCAAGAAGAGAAAAGCCAGTGGTCCAGTAGCCATAGGCTATTTACCTGCCATCCTTCCTGGCCAACATAGTGGCAGAGCTAATATGAGATTCAATTAATAAAGAGCTAAAGGAGAAGGATGTAATTATTGCCAAGTAGTGAGGTTTATGGGAAATGGGTCATGTTGAGCAAACCTGATTTCGCTCTTTGATGAGATTAGAAGTTTGCTTGATAAAAGTAACATGTAAGAGACTTCCTTCCACAAGGCAGTGGCTTAGTGGAAAGCAATCTGATTTAAAATTTGCCCCTCACAGTGTATGTAGAGCCAATGTGTAAGAGATTAAGAACAGGCTAATGGGGAAGGTAAAGAAAGTTGCACAGCTTGAGAATGATCAGTGAACAGGGGACTTAGAGCAGTCCTCAGCATGAAGCTGAGTGGCCTAGAGACAAAAGTACAGGACTATTGGGCTCGTGGGAACCCCCGAAATCCTTGTTTCCACTGTAAAAGGCAGCCCAGAACTGCTCTACTCCAACCATTAACTCTGCTCAAAACGTTGCCTCCTGGTAGGTTGTGTGCAGTTCCTGGAGCAGCCCACTATGGCCTTTGTCCGTCTAAATGAGGCCGTCTTCCTGGAATCTGTCTTGGAG
The DNA here is from genome assembly GCA_013401255.1 of Urocolius indicus. NCBI lineage: Eukaryota > Metazoa > Chordata > Aves > Coliiformes > Coliidae > Urocolius > Urocolius indicus. The sequence goes on along the minus strand of WBNH01006343.1, from coordinate 353,569 downwards.
GTCCCAATTCCGGTCAGATTCATCTTTGTGCTGCTGGGACCAAGCCAGGCCAACATGGACTACCATGAAATTGGCCGCTCCATCTCCACCCTCATGTCCGACAAGGTGAGGAAGTGCCAGGTGCTGAGGTACAGGTAAGGGAGCTTGGGTACCTCCTCCAAAGTCAGTCCTGGGATGAGCAGCTGAGAGCTGTTGTGCGAGGGCCCAGGTGGGCCAGGCAGGTGTGAGCACCTGGGATTTTAAAGAGCAGCCTGACTCCACCAAGGCAGGATAGACACTTGGCTGGGATAGAGAGTGCTAGGCTGGGTGAAGTAAGGGACCATACATAAAAGCAGATGCAAAGGGCTGCCCTGAGGTGTTGTGTTCAGCTGATGTTTCACAGAGGGGAGCAGTGCCTGTGACAGTGGTGCCTGGCCCAGGCCACACTGATAAAATGACCCAGCAATGCTTGGGGACTGTTGTCAGATGTTTGGATGAAGCTTTCTACCCGAGCCCCATAGCTAGGGCATCCATGCAGAGGAGGACATCCATGCCGGAGTAGAAATGAGGAGGCAGAAAGGTTTTTCTGCCAAGCGTGTACTACTAGAAGTTGCCCATCTGTCTAGATGGCAGGAAAGTGAAATTCATTATGCTGGTAAGGAATCAAAGGAAAGGAAAAGTCAGTCTGAGCATCTGGTGCATATATCCAGGACAGGAGAATTGGAGGTTCACAGGGTCTTCCTGCCCTGTGCCATGTAACTATAACCAAGTAACAAACCTACCTGTCCTGCCACTAGTGCACAGCTCTCCCTGAACTGGTAACTAAAAGGTAGAGCAGATGGGTTGGGGGCAACAAGGGCTCTCACCTGAAAGATCCCTTCTCAGGAGCTGCATTGGGCTCAGCCCACGTTATTAACCAGAGGAGGTGAGGTGCCATATTCCAGCCTCAGCACTGCATTTGTGGCCAGATTTGGCTCGTTTGAGCCTCTGCTCTTGTGTTGCTGGAAGAGGGGAGCCTGCTGTGAGGTTACATGACGCCTGGCGCCAGAAGCAGAGCACGGGATCAGTTACAAATTGAAGCCCTGGCTCCGAGGAGTCTGTGTGCTGCAGGGACCTTAGCAGAACCTACCTGCTTTGTGGGCTGTTCACTTATCCATCTTCCTCTAGCCCTGTCTGTGCAGGCATGTTCCAGAGTCAGTACAGCACTTCTGCCATTTGCCAGCACCTCCCTGTCTACCTGTGGTGGAGCTGCCTTCTCGTGGTCTCCTTGGAGTCCTTCTGTGTCATTTTGCCTTTGCTGTCAGGAGTGTCTCTCCTATTCTGTCTGGATGCCCTTGTAGGGCTTCTCTTATGCTGTAGATTCCCATTTTCCCTCCCTCTGCCATGTGGAGACTCCCAAGAGTCTCTCTCTTATGCTTCCTGCTCAGATCTTGGTTCTTGTGCTTTATTTGCAGTGCTTGGGGCTGCACCAGCTTCTCCCTCAAAACAAACCCAAGACCAGACTAGGAGGACATGGGTCAGTCGCAGCATCCTAACTTTGAGCTGCAGGGATAGGGAATGGCTTTTGTCTCTGTGGTACATTTATGAGCTGGGCTATGAACAAGAGCTCGGCAGGACCCAGCAATGGCATGCAGAGCTTGTCAAGAGAAGGATCTTGGCCTGGTTCAGCTACAGGGATCTGGTGTGAACTAAGGCACAGGCTGGCCAGGTGTAGCACCAAGCCTAGGGAACAAGGGGCACCAGGCTGGCTGGGAAGCACAGATCTGGTGTTGGTTGATGGAGACGTCCCGTGAGTGGCACCTCGTGCTCTGGCAGAGCATGCAGCTGGCAGGGTTGCTGCAGGAACACAATCTTTGGCAAGAGCAGTAGGGCTTGGGGGCAAAAAGCAAAATCACTGGAAAGGATGGATAGGGAAGGGAGGAAAGACATGGGATTGGGTGGGGGGCATCGGGTAGAAGGACAGGGAGGAGGGATTCAGGAGTGTGGGTCACAAAGTGGCAGTAGTGAGACAAGTAGTGGGTCATGGGAGCGGGATGTTGCTGTATGGTCACAGCCAGGCTGTAGATAGCTGGATGCTGTCTTGGTCTGATCCTTCTCCCTCTCTTTTTCCCTGCCCCTCCCAGCACTTCCACGAGGCTGCATACATGGCAGATGACCGCCAAGACCTCCTCAATGCAATCAACGAGTTCCTGGACTGCAGCATTGTCATCCCCCCATCAGAAGTGGAAGGGAAAGACTTGCTCAAATCCATTGCCACCTTCCAGAAGCTGCTGCTGAGGAAGAGGAAGGAGAGGGAGCAGAAATCCATGAAGGAGGGGACTGTCCAGGAAGCCAAAGGTCTGTCCACTCACATTTGGGCAAAAGGGTTTATGCCTAGTGCCCTACATGGCCCAGTGGACCCTGCTCTTAGGGAGCCTGGCAGAGAGATGAGCAGGGGCCTGGCTCCTGCAGCAAGCAGTGGGGAGGGGGACAGGGAAAGGCAGGACAGTGGCAGGGGGGCAGCCCTGGCAGCATGGTGCAGCTGGAGGCAGTGGGATGTGCAGTCACAGGGGGCCTCCCAGGTTAGTGCTGCTGGAGGGAGGACTCCATGAGGTGTGAGGGAGAGGGACAGCTCAAGGGTAGACCCACATTCCCCTGCTCAAGCCCTTCCTTCCATGCACCTCCAGAGCTGTGTGAAGTGAAAGCTGAGGAGGAAGAGGAGGAAGCTGAGGATGACCCTTTGAAGCGGACCGGGATATTTTTTGGAGGTCTGGTTCGGGACATAAAGCGCAGGTACCCCAAATACCTCAGTGACATCAGAGACGCCTTGCACAGCCAGTGTCTCGCGGCCGTTCTCTTCATCTACTTTGCTGCTCTCTCTCCTGCCATCACCTTCGGGGGACTCCTAGGTAATGGGCCTGCTTTCTGGTCTGCTCTTTGCACGCTGGAACACTGGCTGTGTCTGTGTGGTGCTGTGCTGGGGTGGGCTTTGGCACTGCTCGCTCGGGCAGAGCGGCAGCCCTGCGCCTCGGCTGCTGCCTCGTCCCTTCCCTGCCGCTTGGCCTCTCCAGCCTCGGCTCCCCGGGCCCCTCTTGGGCTCCCTGCCCGGCGCAGGGGACTTCTGACCGATGGGCCGGGGACCTGCCTCCTCCCTCTGGAGCTGTGTCTGCAGCCTGCCTGCCTGTGATGACTGGGCTTGTGTCTGGGCTGTAACATTCACTCCTTGTTCTTTTTCCCAGGAGAGAAAACAGAGGGTCTCATGGGGGTCTCCGAGCTGATAATCTCCACCTCGGTTTTAGGGATCCTCTTCTCCCTCCTTGGAGCCCAACCGCTCCTGGTCATTGGCTTCTCAGGGCCCCTGCTGGTGTTTGAAGAAGCATTTTATAAGGTACTTGTGAGGCAGTGTCCCTGCTCTTGCCCTGGAGAGGACAGCCGCCGTTTCTCAGCTCTCTGGATGGCGTAGACTCCTTGGGTCCTGGCAGGCTGCCCCCCAGCTTGCCTAGGGCAGGCCCTGGCTCTGCTGACCCTTCACAGGTCACACTGTAGGGACTTCTGCCTCCTGTTGCTGTATCCTATAAGCTTAGCCCCTCGAGGTGTGACAGCAGCAACAACACTCCTCAACCTCCTAACTGTGAGGGTAGCCAGTGTTCCTCAGCCCTGTGCTGCACACTATGCTGGCACAATGGGCACTTGTAGATGTTTCCTAAAATGCTGGTCTATAATGCTGTCTTACTCTTGGGGCTTCCTTTGAAGACCATTTCACAACTTTTACCTGTTTCAAGGCTTCCTAGTATGGGAACCCAACACCATGTTCACTACAGTGCCCATTTGGGATGTCCCACTTACATCACTCCACCTCTCAGGTTGAGCTCAAGGGTGTGTGCAGAGATGTCCTGGCCAGCCAGGATGGACATGTTTCTTTCTCAAGTAGCGTGACTTCTTCACTGTTAAAAGCATCCCTGTGCCACCATACCTCCAAGCAGTGGGTCTAATCCTCCTGTTTTCTGATTCCTAGCATGTCTGAGCTTTTAGAGCATGTTTTTTCCTACAGCTAGATTTTCACCTTGATGTGTAACGAGTTTGGAGCAGGTGATATCATTGCAGTGGGAATTTCTCTGCTGTGCTGTGACCACACTTCTCACTGACTGCTGTCTGTTTGCCCAGTTGTTGTGTACCATGGTGTGCCTCTGCCCTGTGGTGACACTGAGGAAGGCTGCAAAGGGAGGGATGCAGTTTGTGCTGGAAGCAGTTGGTGTTGCCGTTTGGAGAAGCAGAGCCAGTGGAGATGGTCTGTTCTGTGGTGACAGCCTGGGGGCTCTTCCCCACGCACACACGTGACTGTGTGTGCAGGCAGGCTGCTGGCTGGGATAGTGCCCCAGCTAATGTGGGGCCTTTATGCAGTGAGACAGAGCAGGCTGCTCAGGCTCTCCTTTGTGGGGAAGAGGCTTGTGCTGTTGAATGCATGGAGCAGTGAAGAGCTGTGTTTGGGTAATGGCACTTCTGTATGAGTGGGATGGGGAACATCATGCATGGGATGGCTTCAGCAGAGAGGGAAGGAGGTACTGGTACAGAGACTGGGGCAGTAAAGACCTGCTTGGTCTGAGCTGGTTGGTGTTAATGTAAAGTCTGCAACTTTGCCTGTGACTCCGGCCCTGAATTCACTGTCTCTGTGCTGGATGCCCAAGTAGATGTAGATGCTTTTTTCCAGGGGACTCTTTAACCATAATGGGGAGCAGAAGCAAGAGGCAGCCTGAGGAGCCATGAGTAACTCCTTCCCCTTTCTGTTTCAGTTCTGCCAGACACAAGGCATTGAGTATCTGACAGGCAGAGTATGGATTGGTTTGTGGCTCATCGTCTTCATCTTCATTATCGTGGCAGCTGAGGGAAGCTTCTTGGTGCGCTACATCTCGCCCTTCACCCAGGAGATCTTTGCTTTCCTTATCTCCCTCATCTTTATCTACGAGACCTTCTACAAACTGTACAAGGTGAACCTTCCCCAGGGAGACGGGCTGCTGCATCTCTCAGTCCCCCAGGAACCTGCTGCTTTGGCCTACAGGAGGCAGGGGAATAGCTCAGCCACAGCTTTCCTAGGCATTCTGCAGAGCAGTTCTTTGCTGGCTTCTCATGCCCCAGCCCAGCTGGCCCCTGTGCCGCCACAGAGGCTGGCAGGATGAGCCCTAACATCTGTCTCCCCTTCTCTTCCTGCAGGAGGCTTTAAAGAGGGGCCACTTTTCTCTCCCCAGCCCTCTCCAGCTGGGTAGGTTGCGAGGCGAGGTGCCGGATGCTGGGATTGTCCGTGCCCACCATCTACAGCCCTCACCTCTCCACAGAGCAGGACATCTCCACACTCCCTGCCCCAGTAGTGCCAGCGTCCCCTGCCCCTCCTTGCGCTGACAGTACCCGCTGCTTCTCTCACCTGCCCAGGTGTTTGCAGAACATCCTCTGCTGAAGTTCTACCCGCCGAACGCGCAGAGTGGCCTGAATGCCAGCATGCTGTCTGCGGATGCGATGTCCCTGGGGATCAGGATGCAGCCCAACACCGCCCTCCTCTCCCTCATCCTCATGCTAGGCACTTTCTTCATCGCCTTCTTTATGCGCAAGTTCAAGAACAGCCGTTTCTTAGGAGGCAAGGTGAGAAGTTTGTGGAACCCGGGTGTTATGGATAAGGGATATGCCAAACAAGTAACGGTCCTTGCTACAGACCTTTGTTCTCCAGAGCATTTGGACTGTCCCCCAATGAAACGCCAGCAGCCCTTTAAACACCATGCAGAAGGGATGGTAGCCTGACATAGGCTGCAGACTGGAGCTGACTGTTGCTGGTGCTATCTGCATTGTTCCACTCCACTGAGCTTTGCTGAAAAGTCCTCTGGACCTTGGGAAAGCTCCTTTGGCTGGGTACAAGTCATAGAATCATAGAATGGTAGGGGTTGGAAGGGGCATTTAGAGATCGTCTAGTCCAACACCCCTGCAGAAGCAGGTTCACCCAGATCAAGTCCATTAAACTAGAATATAGGAGGAAGAGCTTACAACTTTTTCTCTTTGAACATCTCTCTACGTGCAGGGCATCTGTGCATCTGTGTAATACCTGTAGTACCTGTAGAACCATCCACAGAGGCCAGTAGGAACAATTAGCCAGTCGCTTAAGAGTGGCTGGAGGACTCTGTGTTATGTGGGCAGTGTGACTCATGGCCCTGTGGGTCCAGGCTGTGCTCCCTTGCCCTGCTCGTCAGCAGGGCTCAGGTTTGTAGTGGTGCCTGGGGCTCCGCTGAGGCACGGGCTCCCTGCAGCAGGGTAGCCTGTTGCCTTTGCCAGCAAGGGTGTTTGTTCTGCAGGCTCGGCGGATCATCGGAGACTTCGGGATCCCCATCTCCATCCTGGTCATGGTGCTGGTGGATTACACCATCACTGACACGTACACGCAGGTAGGCGTGTGGTCCCTGCAGCCTAGCAGTCGTCCCTGTTGCACCGGGGCCTGGTGTTTCTATCTCCTGCCTCTTTAGTCAGAACAGCACAAAGCAGAGCGTCTCCCCTTGTCCTCACTCCCACTCTGAAGGGAAGCTGCAAAGGTCTTGCTGAGGCTGAGACCAGAGCTACAGGGACCTGAGTCCCCACAGTGTCCCTCTGGTATTCCAGCTGTTGGTAGGAGAGGTTTTAGGGAACCAGAGGGACAGTTAATACCTTGTCTGTAACCTTAAAGATTTGCAGTCAGTCAACATGACACAGATTGGTGATGTACACTGGGTGACATATTGAGTGGTTTTAGGGGGTACTTGTCATGGGTTTGGTGCTTGACATATTTATACTCTCCTTGACTATGGGCTACTAAATATTTTTATCACCTTATGTCAATGATCTGTTTCCCAGTTTATGCAGAAACTTACATGTTATCAAACAAACCCATCTCACAGGTTTCCTTTTGCCCAATCCGTTTTTAGGAGATGGGTAGTTATATCATTTTGCTTTGGTATTTACTTTCAGCTAACGCTGGGGAGAGGGTGAAAGGTAGTTCCTGTTCAGCATGCAAGCTTTTTATCAAGACAGCCCAAAGCTTAGTGGAATCCAAATGCATTTTTCTTCATTTAAATTTCAATGAAAAATCTGGTTTTACCAGACATTACTGAAATCACGCACTTTGTTACATCCTTTTCATACCCTTCTCCAGTTCCACAGTTACTATCAAAAGCGTTATCATTTCAGTATTAACTTAGCATATGTACAAAGCTTTCAAAGCAAGAAAACAGTGCTTAGTTACACAGCTTAACTCAAGTACAAGCATTCCAGGAATATTATTCATACTTATGCTGATTAACATAAATGCAAATCATAAACTCTGCCTTCAGTGCTCACGCAGGCAGATAGCAAAAACTGCTGTAGAGCAGCTCAGAGCCCAGAGTTCAAATGCTGGTGAACGCAGGGTCAGGACAATGTACAGTTAGGAGTCTGTGTGGTCTCTGGTGGGAGCACAAACATGATAGCCCCTCTGAAGATGATCAGAGTGAGGTCATTTCCAGAGAATGTGGCCACTTCTGGGATCCGCACTGCAAAAACAGTACTGAAAAATGTATCGGAAAAGGCTTGAGAAGTCTGGAACGCCACTTCAGAGAAGGGTAGGTGGTTCTGGACACTCCAAGAAGAGGTCAAGGAGCATTTTAACCATGGTCTGCAAGCACTGAAATGAGCGTGAGGTTCCTGAGGGAAGATAATTCCTCAGTCTCTTAGGACAAAAACTAAGGGAATTCCAGTAGCTGGAAGGAAATGAGACATGCCCATGTTATGGGGACACAGGATTTTTTGCACTGGAGGAGATGATCCATGAGAAAGTATTGCTGGGGTCAGGGTGGCTGTCCCATTGCCTGAGGTGTTCAGGATCAAGGCTAGTCCTCTGTGGGGCTGTGGGCACATGTGTGTCGTTGCTGAGTAACTGCTGGGTTTTGTTGCTACACCACCAGAAGCTGAACGTGCCCTCTGGCCTGTCAGTCACATCTCCCCACAAGCGTGGCTGGTTCATTCACCCCATGGGCAGCAGCGGGACCTTTCCAATGTGGATGATGTTTGCATCTGCCATCCCTGCCCTCCTGGTCTTCATTCTTATCTTCATGGAGACACAAATCACTACGTGAGTCCCTCCCTCACCAACAGCAACCGTTGCTAAGCTCTGGGCGGGCAAGGCTGGGGCAGGGGCTGGTGCCCTTCATGTGGAGATGAGCGCCTGGCATCCCAGTGGAAAAGCGAGGGAAAGAGCCTGGGATTTCAGACTTGGCTTTCTTGGGTTCTCTCACTGCCTCTTGGCTCCTCTCCTGGCATGCAGTGTGGTGGCTCGCAGCCACCAATCCCTCTCCTCAGCCATCTCCTTATTGTCCCCATGTGTGTTCTCTCCAGGGACTGAATGTTGTCCTTGGGTGCTAGGCTGGGCCTGGCACTGACCTGGGCTCTTTTTACTTCCAGACTGATTGTGAGCAAGAAGGAGAGGAAGCTGCTGAAAGGCTCTGGCTTCCACCTGGACCTGCTGCTCATTGGCACTATGGGGGGGCTCTGTGCTCTCTTTGGGCTGCCCTGGCTGACGGCAGCAACTGTGCGCTCCGTCACCCACGTCAACGCCCTGACAGTCATGAGCAAAGCCATCGCACCAGGAGAGAAGCCCAAGATCGAGGAGGTGAAGGAGCAGCGTGTGACTGGAGTGCTTATTGCTGCCCTTGTCGGTGAGCCTCTGCTCAGGGGAAGGAGGGAGGGAATGGGGAGGACAGCAACAACCACCTGAGCCTCCTGGCAGTGTCCATGCCCCATGGGCCAGCCTACCCACTATTGGACTGCTCCCACCTGCACTCAGCTCTCCTCTGGCAGCCCTCGGTACCCTACCATGCTCAGTCCAACTCTGCCACCCCTCCAGCTAGACCCCTCGAGCTTCTTTTCCCTTGCACCCCAGTACAGACAGAGAGGAGGTGGGAGAAGGATGGAGGCTGAGATGCCTTGCGAAGGGGCTGGTGTGAGACACCCCGTGCCCTGAGCTCTATCTGTGCAGGTCTATCCATTGTGATGGGGAACATGCTGCGGCAGATCCCACTGGCTGTACTCTTTGGCATCTTCCTCTACATGGGGGTCACGTCACTCACTGGCATCCAGCTCTATGAGCGGCTGCTCCTGATTTTCATGCCATCCAAGCACCACCCTGATCACATCTATGTTGTCAAGGTGAGCAAAGGCAGGTTGTGGGAAGCCAGGTAATGAGGAGCAGAGGAAGAAGAGGGAGGTGAGGGGAGGATGGTGCTTTGCTAGAGGGGTGCTTGACTTGGTGACCCCCCTTGGCTGCAGATTTGTGCTGAGAAGTAAGCATAAGACATGCACAGAGGTGACACAACGGTAGGACAGCATGCTGATGGACAACCCACAGGAGTGTATTGCTGGGGGATTGTATGGACAGGCTGTTTATAGGAGTGAGGCATTGCCTGGGTGGGTGTAGGGACACTGCACTGCCAGATGGGTATGCTGCTAGGTTGCACAGAGGCTGGTGGGTTATGGAGTTCTGCCTTGCTGTAGAGTACAGGGAGGTAGAGAGTGTGGCAGAGTTGCATTACTGTACCATGCTACGCAGAAGGGTGGTTTGCTAGTTGGGGCTTCATTTGTCTGTGTGGAAGGGTAATGTGTTCTTAAACTGGACTGACGTCCCCAGGTGAAAACCTGGAGAATGAATCTCTTCACCTGCATTCAACTGGCCTGCATTGTGCTGCTCTGGGTGGTGAAATCTACGGTGGCATCCTTGGCCTTCCCCTTTGTCCTGATCATGACAGTGCCATTGCGACGCTTCGTGCTGCCCCGCTTCTTCCACGACAGGGAGCTCAAAGCGGTAAGCAGATAACTGTCCTCACAGTCTGGCTTGCCACGCTGGAGTGAGGTTGAGGAGATGTAGCAGGCTGAAAAGACTGGGAGGTCTTGGACTGGAAAAGCCTTGGGGTTCTTTGTTCAACAGCAGTAGGTGGGTGGATGGTTTCCTCAGAGCTTGTAGTCCTGGGAGTGCAGTGTGGGATGGATGGGCGCCCTAGGGCAAGGAGACGAGAAAATCCTACCACACAGAGGACTGGAAGAAGGGTTTCCTCTTCCATCCTCCTCCTTGTTTCTGCCTCATTCATCAAGAGTCACCCCCTTCCCCACTGACCCGTCATCAAGGACAACCTAGCAGCACACCAGTGCCTGCAGCTGCTTGGCACAGGAGCACGTTAACCACAGTGGCAGGGGGCTTGCAGCTCCTGGAGTGCTGGCAGCTCCTCTGCTGCTGCCAACATCCTGAGAGAGCATCCAGTTGGAGAGCAGACTGGAGCAGCACCCAGAAGTGGATGCTGCCAGCAGAGGAGAGGGCAGGAGCTGCTGTGCTGTGCTGTGCTGGGGCACTGTCAAACACTTACAGAAAAGGGCATCAGGCTGGGGTGCATGTGTGGCCATAAGGGGCAAGAAATGGAGCCTGTTGGGAGAGGAAGGAGCAAGACCTTTGCTCTCCCAAGCACAGCCCAGCTGCCTGTCTCGCTGCACGCTGAGCCCTCTGTGCTGGAGGTAGCTGTGGCCCTCAGAGCCCGATCTCTGCCTCTCCCCAGTTGGACTCGGAGGATGCGGAGCCAAACTTCGATGAAGACGGCCGGGATGAGTACAACGAGCTGCACATGCCTGTGTGAGCATGGGGCTGCCCTCCCTCGCGCTCGTGGCTTGTGTCCGTGCAGCCCTCCCAAGGACTTACCTGGAGACTTGCCATGAGGCACACGATCTCTTGCCTGGACCAAGGAATGGCTGTTCCATAGCCCCGCAGGAGGCAGCCCCGGCTCCTGCTGCCCCATTGCTCGCTCAGCAGAGGCTGTGAGTCTCTCTCTTCTCAGACCTGGTGGGCTGAGAGCTGCCTCTCACATCCCAAAGCTGCGTGAGTCCCGAGTGCCCGTGGGTCAGGAGTCTGCCCTCTCCGTGCTTGAGCCGTCTGTGCCTGGTCTCCAGGTGCCGAAGGGGAGCCATGCCAGCTGGTGCCACTGCGTCCCCCTCCGCTACCGTGAAGCTTGGGTGTCTCAGCACCACGTGCCCCCGAGCAGTCACAGGCATGGGCTGGGGGCTGCCTGCAGATGGCCAGTGGGCTTCTCCCAGGCCAGCAGCCTCCTTGCTTGGTTGGTGGATGTCTTGCCCCTGCTCCCTCTTCCCCCTTCCAGGAGTGCTCACGCTGGGCCACTGCCACAGCCTCTGGCCCATTGGGCTGCTACAGACAGGCAAGGGAGGGACCGGCTCCCTGGCCTTATCCTGCAGACCATCATCTGTCCAGTCACTCTCCCACAGGAGTGCTTTCAGCTCTTGCTCAGCATGAGGGAGGCTGTTTGCTTCCTCCCAATTTTCCCAACCCTCTTCCCAAAGCCAAACTGCACAGGGAGGGGAGACTGGGGACAAGCAGGTGTTCTGAAGCTTTGAGTACGTGCCCACTCTCAGGGACTAAGAGGAGTCCCTCTGCCATCCTGCAGCTCCACAAAGGTTGCAAGGGTAAAAATTCATCACAGGGCTGCATCCCAGTTCCTGATACCCATGCTCCTGTCCCTGAGAACAAACCACATTTAAGAATCTATACAAGAGATGTAGTACAAAACAGTCCTTTGGGTCCCCTTCCTTCCCTTGTGCAGTGACCCACTGGATCAGGCTCCCTGCAGCCCTGCAAGGAAGTCACTATAAACCCCAGCCCCAATTCTGCTGCCATACTGGGGTGACCTTTCACATCCAGAAGTGCCCTCCAAGTGGGAAGGAGCAGCGTTCAGCATGCCCAGCACTCAGCCACCATCACCTCTGGGCAGCTCCAGACACTTTTCTGCCTGGCAGGGCTATCCCCTGGGGTCTCTTTGTGCCACCAGGCCCCATTCAGACCTGTCTCAGAAGCTGCTGATGGAGCCCTTGCTGCCCACAGCAGCTCTGAGGGCAGTTCCAGAGGCAAGGGGCACCCCAGCCTCTCCCTGATGGTTGGGGCTGACATTGCCTTGTGCAGGAGACTGGGCTGCTCGCTTCACCATTGGCTTTAGGACAAGGTGCTGCCCTGGTTCCCACTTAGCAGCCTGGCTCCTGTGACAGAGGATGGATGCTTCATTACTGGGAGGGTCCAACACCTTCCCTGGGAGGCTGCAGAGATACCCCACCAGAGAGAGAAACCTCCCCCCGCGGCAGGTTCCTGCCCCACAGCCTGGGCCCTCCCCCTACAGAGCCTAGGGCAGAGAGATGAGTGTGTCTGTGGCTGTGTGTGTCCCATCCTCCCTGTGTAGTGTAGGAGGCCTGTCGTCGCTGTGCATTGTGACTCCTCTGACTGTAGTGGAAACAGCTACACCAATAAACTCTTCACAGGATCTGCGACCAGCTCGTCTCTTTTGTTTGTTAGTTGGAAATAAATTCATTGAAATACCCTCACACAGAACTTTTTCTTACCCACAACAGCAGCCAGCAAGGGAGCAGGTGACTGTCACCTTGTCACCCACTACCAGCACAGAGGTGCTTCTCCGCCACCATCACCGAGCAAGCTGGTTACTAGTTACTCCAGCCCTGCTGGAGCCCCCATGCTGGCTGCTGGAAACAGGAGGCCAAGCCCCATATTTAACCAGAAACACCTCCTCATGCCTGCTCACATCCATACACGTGTGTGGGCATGTGCCTGCATGCCTGGCGGTGCTCAGCACCCAGCTCCTTACCCGGCCTGTAGCCACATGCTGGATGGCAAGGCCATGGGCTGATCATGGAGGAAGCCTCAAATAGCACACACATTCCCTCCACACTTTCCTCCCAGGCAGCAGCCGAGGCAGGTCCCTGTGAGCAGCTGGCTGCCCACACCCCACATGGGGATGGGTTGGATGTCCTCCAGTCGTGCTGTCCTGGGTATTCCTGCTGGGAGTAGGTGGTGGTCCCAGCTCCTGTGATCAGGGCTGCTGGCTGTTCCTGGGGCTGGCTGCTGCCGTGGCACATGTGACAGAGGGCTGAGCTTGCCCAGCTGTGGGGGTGGTGGCCATCCTGCCTCTGTGCTAGGCACGGTGTGGAGTGTGCAGTGCCTGGCCTCGCAGCATCCTCTCCAGGTCCCAGCAGCGCTGCTGAACCTGTGGGAGAGGAGGCAGCACAGGTGGCTGGCTCCTGAGCATCCAGGGACGCTGGAATGTTTCCTGCAGGCTGCTCTGCCATGTTAAGGAAACATTTCCTCTCCCATTCACCACTCCTGGCTCTCCTTCCTCACACCTGGATGCCCAGCACTGCCCAACAGGCTCATCAGTTTGGGCTGGTGGCTCTACCCAGTCCTAAAAGACCCATGTCTCCACCTGGATGTCCAGCCCTACCCACGCAATGCCCCTGCCCATGGCAGTGCCCTGGCTCTGGCCCTGGGCCGTGGGGCAGGGAGTAGGAGCAGAGCCAGCATATGGCCCTTACCGCATCAATCCTCCGGATGAAGATGGGCCTGACCTCCAGCTCCAGCAGCCAGTCAGCCTCCAGGATGCTGTGGTGGTACTCTGCCAGCTCCAGGCTCTCCTGCAGCTCCTCCACCAGTGCAGTCTGCTGCCAACACCTTCCTGTACCCCGACCTGCACTCTGCTCCATCCCCTCGCCCTGCTGCTGCTGGCGCAGGCTGTGGATGTGCTGGGCAATGTGCTGGAGCTGAGCACTCAGGGCAGCCACCCGCTGCCCACGGTGCCACAGCCTCAGCAGCTCCTCCTGGCTCTCCTGCAACTGGGCTCGCAGCTCCTTGGTGCTGCCATTCGTGCCCGAGGGCCTCAGCAGCTCCGAGGGATCAGTCAGGCCCAGGGAAGAGCTGGGGTGCTGGGGGGCCGTGTTGCATGGAGGAGGCTGCAGGGAGCTGGGTGCCAGCCCCACGCTGCCCTGGGCTGCGGGACACTGTGGCGGCAATGGTGACGGTGTCGGTGGCAGGGAGAGGCTATACCTGCTGCGGTGGAGACAGACCCACCGCCGGGCCAGCTCTGCCGTGGCCAGGCTCTGGTGAAAGACATCAGGGATCAGCCGCAAGACCTTCACAAAAGGCCCCACACCAGTGAAGCCGCGCAGGTCACGCAGGCTCCAGGGGCTGAAGACCTGCTCGCTGAGGGCACCTCCCTGCAGCAGCAGCCCCCAGTTACGCCGGTGGGTGAAGAGCTGTGTGGCCAGGTGCGGGATGGATGCTGGGGAGCACTGCCCATGGGGGTGGACAGCTGGCTCCTCGTGCAGGTACAAGTTCTCACAGAGTGGGACCACCACCCTGGCATCGAACTTCTCCTTCAGCGTGCTCAGGTGCTGCAGGTAAGAGGCCAACCAGCCCACATAACTGGCAACCTCGGGGCTGGTCGAACCGGGCTGGTGCTGGGCAAGCTTCTGTAGGTGCTGCCAGCTCTCCACTCGCCCCGAGGGGCTCCGTGGCAGCACCAGTAGCAGCACATGGTACAGACTGTGCAAGTCAAAGCTTCGCTGGCACTGCTGCATGAGCCTCACAAAGGTGCAGATCTCTTCTTCCAGGGCAGAGTAGAGGGCTTCCATGGGCAGCCACGGTGATGGAGAGGAGGCAGCTGGGCTGGTGGCTTACTCACACAGTCCTGGGCCCTGGATGTGCTGGAGAACATGCTGCACCGGGATGCAGTGCATGAGCTGGTGCAGGTAGGACTGCTGGTCTGGGTCCCACATATGGGCTCAGCAGACAGTGCTACCAAAGGCCAGCGTGCTGCTTTGAAGGATGGGACATCTAGCCAACTCGGAGGAGTTGGCCCCAGTTGCTCTCCTGGAGAGGAGAGAGTGGGTGCATTGGGAGGATGGTGGCAGGGTTGGGCTGGGATGGGAGGAGTGTGTGAGCTGCAAGAGATAAGCTCAGTGGGATACTCCCAATTCTGTGGGAGCAGAAGAGGAGAGACTGGGTGCTGGCACACCAGGAGCACACCAGACCACAAAATGCCAGTGCAGTGTAGGTAGAGAAGCAGAGAAGCTGCAGCCCCAAAAAGATGCTGCTGCAGATGAGGAGAAAATACCCTATCTGTCCCCCCAATTGCCTGGGGAATGCTGTAGGGTGGGGCAAATGCCCTCTTGCTCCCTGAGACTCGGTTGTGCCAGACCAGCACTGCTCTCTGACTGGCAGTTCTCCCACCTCTTTGCAGTTTGGGAAGAGGTTTATCTTTACAAAAGTAAGCAACCACCCCTTGCCTCTGTGGAGAAGTAAAAATAGAAGGTTCGTTTCCACAGCTATCAATTGCATTATTTTAAATCACTGCATGTTTACACAGACCACTTGGCTTTCTGTTTCTGCCACCCGGGTTCAAGTACATTCAAGCTACCTTCTCCAGCTATTTTTATTCTCTGCAGCCAGGAGGGGCTGCCACATCTCTGTTGTGAGATACCACTGGCACCCGTTCACGTGGCTGTATGGCTGGCAAGTTAAGGAAATTGCTTTCTAAGACCATCCCCACCTCAAAACTGGGAATCAATGCCACTGGCAAAGTTTCCCCTTTCCTCTTTATATTTGGAAGTCCTTGCTTGGGCTTTGGTGTCTGCTCTTCAGACACTCAAACTTTGTTAAAATAAATTAAGAAACCCTTTTTCCTCTTCCTGGAGAGAAGGGATTTGTGAGCCCTGCCCCTGCGGGAGCAGGTAAAAATGGCAGGATGTGGCAGCATGGCACATTCCTCACACTGCAGGCTGAAGGTGGTGAGTGGCTTTGGTTGCATTTGCCTTTCCCAACAAGTGTCTGGAAGTGGGTTTGTTTAAATGGGACTTGCACCAGTTTGGGGAGAGCAGAGGCAATGCTGAGGAGGAGAATGCCTATATGTGAAGCCCCAGACATCAGCTATAGAGCAGCCCCAGCTCAGGGGTGCCAGAGTCTGAGGACCAGACCCTTGTGCAGATGCTGAGGACCAGTGACCCCCACACACCCCACCCGCATGCCAGCTCCACACACTGCCCACCTCTGCCCTCCACCTCCCCTCTGCCTCACTCAAACAAAGGGACTCACCAGCCCCAGGAGAAGCACCAGGGAGAGGAGAAAGGGCTGAACTGGGCCCTTTTGTCTGTCAGGAGAGGAACTGGTGCTCCTTAGGCATGGACACAAACCTTCCTCCCCATGGGAACGGCAAGCTGGGACATGTCCCTTGCGCTGGAGCCAGCCTTTCCCAGAGACCGTGTCCAACCCCACGGACATTGCCACAGAGCTACAGGGCAGAGATGCAGATCTCTGCAGCCCCTCTCCCTTGCACAGGCATTTTTGCAAAGGACAATTCTCTGGCAGGGATGCTTGAATCCTGGGCATGGGCTTGGACACCACGTTTCTTTGACACAAGTGAGTACTCCTGTACACAGCCCTGAATTTGTCCCGAAGGCAAGTCTGGCTTTGGCAAGGGAGAGGCTTCTCAGCCTTGGGCAGCTCACTGCCTGCCTGCTGCCTTGTGCCCTTGCCCCTGCCCTCCCATTTGCAAGGCTCTTCAGCCCTCTGTCTCTCTGAGGTGTCTGTACCCTCAGAGACTTAGGACTGCTCCCCAAACAGACTCTTAATGGGAAGGAAATGTTCTCTTGAGGGAGTGAGAAGGGGAAGTGGGAGCAGATCCTCTATCAGCAACCTCTGACAGGTTCCCTGGATCAGGAGTCTACACCCTAACGGTTCCCATTCCACCTCTATTTGGCTGTGCATGGGAGTGGGAGCCTTGACCATGGTGTTTCAGCCTACTCAGTGCCTGTGTCGGGACTCAGAGCACAGGCAGGAGCTCCTGCCTGGCACTGGGACCCCATTGGGAGAGAGCCTGGGCCCCTGGCTGGAAGCAACTCAATGAGGACAGTGCTGGGACACTTTTCCTGTGCCTGTACAAGATTTTTATCTCCAGGTGCATGCTTTTGGCTAGAGTGCACCTACCCCCAAGCTGCTGTGTTTTGCTGTGCAGAGGCAGCTCACATGAGCTCCTCCACAGAGAGGAGCAGTCTGAAATATGGCTTCCAAAGCCTCTTCCCTGCAGGGAGCAGCAGGGAGGTGGGCTGGCACCCATGGGCATCCTGTCTTGCTCACAGGGGGCCACAGAGCTGGAGCCAGAAGTGCTGAGCACCAGCACTTGCACGGCATCCTCCACCACTGCTGCCACATTGCTCCGTGACCTCCCAGGCTGTGGGCTGCCAGATGTGACCTTGCTGCTGAACATGATGGAAAGATAATCCTCCTCTAGTGACTTCTGCAGAGAGAGGGAACATTGTGGTCTCTGCTGCAGGAGCCCAGCTGGATGATGGCCTTCATTTATCAGCCTGGGGTCCCAGGAGGATGTCTCCCACTCCAGCACTCAGGGTATGGACATGACACGAGGGTGGGAGAGGCTGGGGAGCAGCTGGCTCTGATTGTGAAAGGCTCTGTACTCAGCAAAGCCAGAAGGGTAGGTGCTGGAGGCTGGGTCCTGGTGCTCTGGAGTGGGGCTGCACTCACTTTCCAGCACTGAAGCAGACCTTGAAGCTGGGCACTCTGGTAGACAGGAGACGTTAGCACAGCCTTGCCTGCTCCCTGGGTCTGTTAGCCCAGTAGTCCAGCACTTCAGAATGCCTCTTGGAGCTTTTTAAGGGACACCTATACTAAAACAGGGCAGAGATTGGCATCGATTTGAGTGCAGGTGTCCAGCTAGGAGCAGAATTCTCCCTTTAGCACAGAAATGATTTTGCAGGCAAGCTGCACAGGCAAGATCAGGAAGAGGAAATGTGCTGTGCTCCTGCTACCAGCACCCGCCAGCAGACCTTGGCCATGGCCAGGGGTAGTGATATGACACCATTTAACCTCCTTGCTTGCTTGCCTGGGTTTATTGTGCAGCAGGAGACAAAGGCAGATCCCAGTCTCTCCAACGGCCCATTCCGGGAAATGCCTGCCCTGCAGCTGGCTGACACACTTTCTACAGCAGGAATCCTGCAGTGATGGTATCTGTGAGCAAAGCCCTGCTTAGACACTCAGCTGAACACAATCTGCAAGGCTGTATGTAACACAGCCATCCATGACCTCTACAGCATCACGCCAGTAATAGCAAGGCTTGCTCTGGGTCAAACAAAAGCAGGGCAGGCTTAATAGGAGAGGAAATTAGGTGGATGCGCTTGGCTGGCCTCATCCCTGCATGTTCCTCCTGTAATTATAGCCTTGTGCATCTCAGCTCTCTTTTTCAGTGATCTCACCACCAGGACTGCATTTATCATGATCGAGGTGTAAAAGCCGCACACGGACACGTGTTGGCCCCAAGCGACCCTGCAGCAGCAAGATGGGAGCAGGAGCAGGGGCAGGGGCAGGAACCTCGGCTTCTCACTGCCTGGAGCTGCACGTGTGGCCCAGGATGTGGCAGAGACAGGAGGGAAGGGCTGAACGGCAGAACAGGACTGGGACCCTTGTCTGCAGAGAAAGCTGAAGGTACGTAGTGATGGGTTTGGTCCATCCAGCATGGCCAAGATGGGGCTCGTAGGAAGTCACAGCTAGTGCTGGCCTCAGTGACACAGGTCAGAAAGGTGCTTCAGATGCTGAAGGGAGGCACACAGTAACAGTGGGATATTCTCAGCATCTGCCCTCTAGGCCCATTTCTGCTTTTGTGCTCAGGCTGAAAATTAAGAACACATCCTGTTTTCCTAACCTATGGAGAAAGGGCATCCCTGAAGGGTATTCCTGTGCGTGGAAAAAGATTTTCTGACTGTGGGCAGACCAAGCAGAGGTGCAGCTGCCCTTGGCCTGGACTCTGCAGTGTGCAAAGGCAGCACTCTGCCTTGCAATGAGACCAGCTTGCTGCTGACAGTGGCTGAAGAGAGACAGGAGCCAGCGGAGTGCCCAGGAGAGACAAACACCTCCCAACCCCATCAACCCCCCTTGCAGGAAGGGCTCCCCCTCCTACTCCTGCTCTCTGGGGGACCAGGTGCTGTGGTGCCTGGTGTGACCCTGCGAAAGCCTCTCCAGGCGGCCTTAATCACATTCCTCTGGAGCAGGGACACATCTGGTATAAACATGATCCTGTCCCCAAGGAGCCTGCGCACCACGGGCTGTGAGAGCTTCGGCATGGCTTTGATCATCACCATCCTCACCTTGCAGGGGACAGGGCTGCCTTGCAAGCAGCGGGGCAGGGGGAGAGGTCCACAGCTCCATGCTGCGCTGGAGCAGTCTGCACCTCAGCTGGCCTGGCCAGACCCTGCCTGGGTCAGAGCTGTGGCCATGCTCCCCACAGGCTGGGAACGGGACAAGGGAGGAACTGCCCTGATGGAGAGTTGTTTATTAAGCTGATTTCAAGCAATTGTGAAACCAGAGCAGGGAAGGGGCTGGAGCTGAGGGGTCAATGTGTGCCTTGCTGTGTGTCCCCTTCTCACACCCGTGTGATCTGCATTAGGAATGTGCCTCAGTGTCTGGTGCTTTGCCAGGGTCAGGCCACTCCTGTAAGGGAGTACATTTGATTTTTGGCTACTGCTTCTCAGTAGTTCTACCTCTTTGGAGACTTCTCTCCTGGCTGCCCTGTGCTTTGGGCAAGGAGGGATTTGGTGGCGGGGGGCTGTGATAGTGGCAACGCATATCAAAGCACGAGTGCCCTCCTCTTGCATCTGTGCCTCCCCATGCCCCCTGGCTGGGTCCAAAGTATCCTGCCTCAGCTGCTGGCTCTTGTGAGTGAGATCATCCCAGGGATGACAGCAGAAGACATCAGTTCCTAACCCTACAATTGCAGCTCAGATGAGGCACTGGGGAGGTGGCACCCGCAGCAGAGGTGTCCCAGCTCACTCCCTTGCAGGCGATGGGACAGCAAGCCTGGCAGATGCTCACTGCCCACCTCCCAGCTGTGTGCCAGACCTGTGGCAGAGGAGGAAATCAGGATATTGTCTGGTGTCCAGGAAGAATTCCTGCCTCGTCTCATTCCTGCCAGTCCTCCGCCGACCTTCCCTTGGTGTGGAAAATCCCGCAGGAAGCTGACTCACCGTCTGCTGCTGCCACAGCTGGGTGCGGGGCTCTGCTGCCTGCAGCCCAGAGGGCTGCTCCTTTCATGGATGCAGGAACAGCTCATCAGACAGACCCCTCAGCGCCTGCCCGCCCTGCCTCTCCTCTGCCAGAGCCCAGCTGTCTGCAGGCAAGCAGAGAACAGCCATGGCACCCTGGTTTCTGTGCTATCTGCAGCTGGGCTGGGAGTTGCTGCATTGTCGTCATTGCTGCTGAACACGTTGGAAGTGCCACTGCCCCTGTCTCGGGACAAGAGGCAGCCCTGAGGTGAGCGGGGTGCTGATGGGCTGGAGAGAGGTCCCAGGCTTGTCCTGGGTGGTGAGGTCCATGCCAGCCCTCATTAAGTGCTTTGTGTTCGTTGCATTGATGATGTGGCAGCCAGCCCCGGAGACCCTGGGGTGTAGAGTTGAAGTGCCAGACAGGTGGTGGCAGCGTCAGGGCAGCCAGGGATGGCGAGTCAGCACTCGCCTGCTTATCTAAGCTCTGTGAAGAAACAGTTGGTGGTAGCCACCCCTTCCTGGCAAGCAGCACCTAAATAGATTTAGGATACTCTTCAGACATCCCCATTTCCAGCTGGGCTGCGTGAATGTAGGACTAGCATTTTAATCCTGTAAGACAGAAGAGCAAATACCAGCAAATACCAAGAATCTTATCAAGATTCTTGGCACCTTTCCTGCCAGGCTGATGGAGCACAGGGCTTAGAGCATCAGTCCCTGCTGCTGTGTTTTGAGAATTCAACACTTAGTGCCTTGATCATTGGGAAAAATACTTTGTTCTAAGAACTGGATCAAGCGTCAGTCAACAGTAGTTGACTGACACCTCTTAGTGTTGATACTAAACCCCTTGTCTTTGGAAAAGTTGGTTTCTGACCTCGCCCTGGGCTTTCCAAGCCCTATTAGCCCCCTGGCTCAGAGCTGCAGGGAAGTCTGTCAGACTGGAACAGCAACTGCTCCCTTCCAGCCCAGCAGTACATGTGCTGCACATGTCACTGTGCTCAAAACTGCAGCAGTTACAGGCTTAGAAATTTTTTCCACAGAGTATCTGGAAACATTTTTCCACAGTATGTGGGAGCTGATGAATAGGAAAGAGAGCTCATGAGGACCCTGGCCTGGGAAACAAGGGCAAGGCCCCCATTTTATGAGTGCATTTGGGTTGCTTGGTGTGTTTGCTGGGAATAGGTTTGCTGCTAGCCTGCCACTTCGCCGTCAGATCTCCCTTGACATACAGCTGTGATGGACATGCCTTGATGGATACTCCAGCCTTGGAAGACAGGAACTATGGCCAAAGTTCCTCCACTGGAGAAGCCTGAGAGGAGACATCTGGTGCTAGAGATGCTTTCTGGTGAGGATCCTTGGCAGGCAGGCAGAAGAGGTAAAGAAGAGGTATGCTCCTCACCTTTTCCATAGCTGTGAGGAGCCCTACAGCTCCCTGGAGACCACCCGTAAGGCAGAAGCAGCAGTAGCAGAGGAGGAACAGCCCTCCTGTAGGGAGAAGGCTGGCTATGGCAGAAACAGCCTGATGACAAGCGTGTGGCTGCTGAGGAGACTGTCAAGGACACATCACTGCAGAGTTGACCTAATCCCCTTCACTAACAGGGTAATTGGCCTTGCGGATAGAAGTATTAGATGGGAGATAAGGACTGTAGTTAGACTTCTGGCATCATCTTGGGGGACATTTTCATAAGTCAAGGAAAGTGTTGTAGATTAAGCTAATCCAGCACAAGTACAAAAGAGGATAGAGAGTCATGCCAGTGTGGCTCTCAGTGACTTAGTACCAAATTGGAAGGACACACTGACAGCAACCCACAGTGAAACTCTACCAAAAGATTCAGATAGTGAAGGTGGAGGATGGTCATTGCAGGTTAGACAGTGGCCCAGGTGTGATTCTGTCTTGTGGCCGAGATTGAACAACATACTGATACCTCCTTCAGAACCCTACTTCTGTCTTAAGTAGTTTAAAAAGCACATTATTCAAAGATATCAAAGCCCCAAAACTTGTGTGACGCCTCACGTCTCCATCAGATCTCCTTTCTTTCAGATTAAAGAAACAGTTCCTTACTACTGCAAGAAGCACCCTCATGCACAGGCACTCACGGACCACGATCTGGCCACACGTTTCTGACAAGCATCACCCAGTCTCTTGGTCTCTTGCTCTGGGCCAGTTGTTCCAGATCTTAGAGACATCATTTTGAGGCTCTGTCTTGTTGACAGCTGATTCTTGTTGACAGTCTCTCTCCTTTGTATAGTGGTGCTGCGATGAGCTGCTGAAGGAAGGTTCCCGAAACCAACAGGTTTGTTGTTCCAGATGTCATCATCTCTTGTTCTTCCAAACGGCTGTACAGAGGGTGGTCCGTGCTGCGTGGCCACGGTGCCACCGGCCGTACGGGCTCCCGCACCCCAAAATCCTTTCCAGCACCCTCCTCCCGCGACAACGGCTCCTCCCCAGCCACCGTGACCACCCGCCCTCCTCCGAGCGGCTGGGGGTCGGGCGCAGGCCCTGCACGCCAGCCCCGCGCCCCGGGGCGGTGCAGAGCGGGGCGGTGCGGAGCGGGGCGGGGCGGAGCGGGGCGGTGCGGAGCGGGGCGGGGCGGAGCGGGGCGGTGCGGAGCGGGGCGGGGCGGAGCGGGGCGGTGCGGAGCGGGGCGGGGCGGAGCGGGGCGGTGCGGAGCGGGGCGGGGCGGGGCGAGCTCGGCACGGGGCGGGCGAGCGGTGCCTGCCCGGCCGCGGCGGGGAGCGGTGCGGTACAGGACGGTGCGGTGCGGTGAACCGAGCCGTCCGGCTGCGCGCCGTGCGGGGCGGCCCCGCCGATGGACGCCTCTCTCCATCAGGTGGGCAGTGGGGACGGGGTCCGGCGGCGGCGGGGGCTGCCCGTCCGCTCGGGCGCTGCCCGAGGGCTGGGGAGCCGGGCGGAGGGGTCATGTCGCCGGCTGGGATGCGGTCGGGACAGTGGTGCTCAGCCGGGACAGTGATGCTCAGCCGGGCGCTGCCCCGACCGCGTGCACCCCTAGAGCGGCGGGGTGGCCCGCAACCCGTGTGCCCGCAGCCCGGGCAGTCCCGGCCCTGCTTTTCCTTCAGCGCTGAGGTGCGGCGGGTTTTGTTCCCGAGTGGTCCCCAGGCCCGGCGCGGCCCCGGGCAGTCCTTGCGAGGAGCCGAGCGCGGTGCGGGAGCCAGAGCCCGAGCCCGAGGGATGCGCGCTTCCAGCAGTTCGGGCTGAGAGCCGGTTGCAGGAGCCGGGAGGATCTGTAGCGCCGTAGTCATGGCTGCCCAGAGACGGCTCGCTTGCTGCTTTAATCCCCTGGAGCGACTTAAGGGTCCGGAGCCGCTGCTGCCTGTGCGTGCATGTCACACGTGGCGCCGGGCCAGAGCCGGGCGGTGAGGATCGGGGAAGCGTGTAACGGAGGGAGCGACCGCTCCGGTCCTCTGCCAGCCCGGTGCCTCTGCCCAGTCACCGTCACGCTAGGAGTAAAACGGGCTCCTACCTGTTAGACTTGGGCTCTGGTCCTACACGTGCCTGTAGTGCCCTTTCTACTGCTACAGACGTGAGGCATTTTACTGCATGGGGAAGGGGAATGTGATGTGCAGCCTTTAATCCATGTGGCATAGTGCCATGCTCACCTAGATTCCCTCAAAATTCTTTCTGCTTCTTTCCTTGCCTGAGCATACATGAGTTTCCAGCCCTACCTGATGCTGCCTTGGTTTGTGATGGACAGGTGGGTGCACGGCAAAGGGTAGCCATGGGCAACAGCGAGTGCCCACGGCACTGGCACAGCAGGGACTGTGGAGTGACAGGCCTATCCTGAGATGTGATGCTGAGCTCTGAAAGGCTCCTATCTGGGGCCAGGGGCATCAGACATCTGCTTCCCTCTGATCCCCTTTTCACTTCCAGGCCGTTAAACCCAGTGTCTTGTCCAGGGTGCAGTGTGGGAACTGGGAGCCTCCTCTGGGGCAGCCTGTCATGGGTGGGTTGGAGCAGCTGATGGGCTCAGGCCTGCTCCCTCCCCATGAAGCACTTTCTTTATCAGACCAGATGTTTTCCCAGATCTGGCCCCAGTGAGGAAGGAGTGGCTGCCCTGGGGCTGTGCGGCTGGGGCTGCCCGGCAGCATGCGCAGCTCATCGACCAGGATCCTCTCAGCCATTAACTGATTAACCTGCTGCTCCTGGAAGCCTGGGCCGTCTGTATCTAATCAGATGCAAACCAGGGTTTCCCGAAGGGCCATTTCACCAGAGCCTTTATGCTCACCCCTCTGTCACGAGGAACTTCCTGGCCTCTTGCAACAGGAGTAGCCACTGAGGAGCCTGAAGTACCTGATGGGAATGAAAGGCTGGAGAGGACATGCCTAGAGGTGCATGTCTCAGCAAGCAGTACCCAGCAGAGAACTGCCTGCCTTGTCCAGCTCCGCTTGTCCATGTGTGATTCTGCCATTGTCTGGAGAAACGGGGATCTCCAGGGAAGGGCTGAGGAGCAGTCCTGAAGCCAGAGACTCTCTAGGAGTCTCACATCTCTTGTAAATCACAGGCTTAACCATGTGAAGAAAGGTGGCCAAGGCTGGAGAGCTGGGGTGAGCGTGTGTGGGAAAGCATCAGGCTTTACTTTGCAGGAAAGGCAGTGGGGGTGGGAGAGAGGGATCGTGGCTTCCCTGGAGCGGGAATGTTTGGCATTTGCTGCATCTCTTCCTCCTTCTCCATGGGGGGTTCTTGGTGGGAGGGCAACGCCTGAGCAGAAGGGAGTTGCTCCACCTCTTTCTGCTGCAGTAGAAGCCAAGTTTGTCCCAAGGGATGCATGTCATCCCTTAGAATGAATAGCTTAAACCCCAGCGTGTTGTTGGTCTGGCCCTAGCACGTTCCCATGCTGTGCTTGCAGCATTTAGATACCATGCTCAGCGATGTGGTCAGTGGCTGGGGTTAGGTGAGGATACCACGGGTCTTCCCAGCTTCCCTGGTTCCTCACTTGGCATGCTGGACACCAAAAGACTTCCTATTCTTTGAAGTTTATCTATAATAAGGGGCTTAGTTATAGGTTTAACCTAGTTATCATCCTGGCTCTGCTAAGGGGGGGAATAGTTTTGGCAGGTTGTACCAGCTCCCTTGTGCCATACCCTCCTCTGACTGCTGACCCCAGGGATGGCAAGCTGGCAGGGTACACGCTACCATCTCTCTTGCCCTGCAGTGTCCCAAGCGGGCTGGATTAGAAAGCCATCACCTTCAGCAAATGGCACAGCACAAAGAGCTGTGCCTCTGCCATCTGAGGCCTGGTGTTCAGCATGGCTCACAGAGGCAACAGATGATACCTTTGCTCCAGCTGGGTATGAGCAGAGGAGCCACTGTCTGCTTTCGTGGCTGCTGCAGCGAGTCCTGTGCCCAGGCAGGGAGGAGGGGCCCCGGAGGCCAGGGCTGTGGCATGGTGATGGATGATGGTTTCCCTGCATGTCTGGAGTGTGGGCAGGATGTGGGGTGACACATAGGATGTGACTCGCTCTATGATTCCCTCTGAAGAGCAGGAATGTCATGGCCAGGGTTAAAGGAGACCCTTCTCCCATCCCATCCATCTTTGCTTTCTAGTTGGAGTGACCAGCTGGCACAGCCCCACGGTCAGCCTGAACTGAGCAGCAGCATCCAGTGGAATTTCAGATGCTGTTCTACTTCAGCTCATGTGCCACTGGCCTAGTAGTGCTGGCATTTGAAGCATTAAACAGTTTTCCTTGTTGCTCTGTTTGTAAAATGCAACACTTTTGTGTTGTAAAATACATCTCCAAAAGTTCTTAAGCTTTCTGTTGAGGGAGAGAAAGACAGGGGATCCTATGGTCATGTCCTGCACAGCTGTGGAGGTATGATCTATCCTCTCTTCAGTTGGCCTGGTCTTCACTTACTGTCCCCCATCTTTCCCTGGCTACAGCTTTTTTCTTCTTTGTGGCCTGGGACATCTGCCACGGAGCTGGGGAGAGGAGCCACCCCCCCCCAGGGACACATGCAGACCAGGGGGGAGCCTCACACTCAAGTCAATAGCTGCTGTGTGGGTGTGCTGACTGCTTGATGCAACTGGGAAGCTTCTGACTGCTCTGCAGAGCCATCAGCCAGCCTGCAGAGTGTGGCCCTTTACTGGCCATGTGAAACTCAGCTGCACACACTGTCCTCCGGGCATCTGACAGCTTCTTTCTCCTCCTCTAAACTCCTGTATGCAAACATCTGCAAACAGACTACATGGGTAAGGAGGAGAACCGACGGGACGTGTCTGCGACTGCATCTTTGCAGTGTGGAGCCTGCCTTATTAATGGTTTGCAGCGGATACAGGCCCAGGCTGACTTTTAGTTGCTCATGGGATTCTCACCAGTTTTGAGCTCTTGGTTGAAGCTGCCTGTCAGCATCATTTGGAGCTGGGTGTCCCCAGGGAACCCAGTTTGTGCTGTGTGGGGAGGACTCCTACGTGGCATGCTGGATTGGGTTTCTCAACAGCTTGATGTGCCCTCCCCACGCTCCCTGCAGTTGGGAGGAGGTGGAATTCCTGTGAGAGAGGAGCGTGGCCGGATGTCCTGGAGAATCCTTCCAGAGACTCTTGTCTGAGACAAGGGAAATGGTTCAGCTGACTTGGATGATGCTGACCATGAGTGATGTGTTGTCTTTCCAGATAACAGTGAGCTGAGTACCCGTGTGTTAACAACCTTTGCCTAAGGAAAATACTGGCTTGGAAAGAACTGGTAGATAGAGCATTGTCTTCTTCAGGAGTGAGGCTCTTCTGTGAAGGAGTGTTCCCACCAAGCCTCTCCTTCACAGGAGGAACATGTGCTTTGTCAACTTTCCCTGACCATCTCCTTGTAGTTTACCAAAAATATTGTGACCTCTCAGAAAAGAGGATCTGGAGAGGCTGGGAAGAGACTAAGAAATGCTGACTGTTGCATCCATGCTGCATATGTAATGCTGTCTGTGGCAGCACCAAACAGAGCAACTGCTCTCTGATTAGGCTGTGTGGTTCAGCTAAAGAAAAGTACTACTGTCCTTGAAGATATCCATGGGGCTGGTGTAGGATGGATGTTCCTACACACAGAGTCCTGCATCCCAGCTGCATCTCCCCAATACCTATTCAGAGTGATAAAGAAGCAGCTGTAGAGTGAAAGGGCCTGGCCGCCCTGTTCTGGAGCAGCAGCTGTGGGAGGAAAGCTCTGGTGAAAAAGGTGACATGAAGAAGTGTCTGGCGGAAGAGAGTGAGCCCTGTTAGCTTCCTCCTTGCGGCATTCATCTGGAGCCAGGCTGCATGAGCTGTGACCTTGTCAGATCCTGTCAGTGGCATGAGGATGGGCTGTGGCTGGTGCAGGTACTGAGCTGGGCCAGAGCCCCCAGGTTCCCTTCAGAAGCCAGGGCTGCCCAAGCCAGCCTGCAGCTGCCCCAGTGTTGCCTCCAAAACTGCCTCATACTGCTCTGGTTTCACTTCTTGCCTCAGGTTTTTTTTTTTTTTTTAGACATAATAATCGCGGTGTTCAGCAACTTCTTCTTTCCCATTTTACTTGAAGGACAATGTGTGAGATATTTAAATGTGATCATTAAGACTGAAACTTCAGCAAGTCTGTGTTTTGTGGTCATCCTCCAGTTACCCTAAGCTCTGTGGTTCTGTCTCCTCGTTTCCATCCCAGATTGCACATAGTTTAGCTGTGCTTAGAGTTGACTCCCAGGAAAAACGCCTTCAGAGGGCCCATCCTACACACACCACTTGGCACAGCATCCAGGGGACTCTTGAGTCCCATCGTTGCAAATGTGGTGACTGTCATAGCAACTGAACCAGCAGCAGGGCCTCTGATAGTTTCAGTGATGAGCATATTTGATGAAAAGGTGGAAAAAGAGGGTTAGGACAAGGGCTGTGTATTCCTGCTACCTGTGTCTTTAATCAATGATTAAAGATTTGTCTGAATCAGACTTTCTGGAAAGGTTTCTTATTTCTGGAAGATCCTCCGTTTTTTTTGCAGTTTCTTCAAGTGGTTACACAACCTTGTGTTAAAATAAATCCTACTGCATTTCTAAAGTGTCTGGCAGCTCCATCCGTTTCGGGGTCCTACTTTTCTTCTGCTTCATGAGAGTTGTTTCATCCTGAATAACTTCTCTGTCTGCAAGAAACAATTCTGTGTTTCTGGGTTGCTGACAGAGGTGAGAGCAGAGGTAGCAGAGCAGTGGTCTAAGTCCTGCTGGCAGTGGCATCCTCACAGCAGGGCAGTCGGTTGAGTATGCAGGGACCGAAGGGAGGTTTGAAGCCCCATGCTGGGCCACATGCTGTTGTGATGCCCCGTTATCACTGCCGGGGCTAGACAGGGCAACCCTAGCTCTGGCAAACCTACATAATGGCGTTAACATTTTCACAAATACTTCTGCATTACAAGGGATCTTTCTGAATAGCAAAAAATGGAGTTTCAAAAAAATTTTTCTCTGGAGGGCTTCTTTCTCACACCTCAAAGCATAAGTAAGAAGTAAACTTCCTTACTCCTGTTTACACATCCCAGACACAATCAGCTCCTGTTGCAAACAAAAGTCCTGGGAGTTTCTGTTCAGCAATTTGCAATCCTCTTTGGGTCTGTGACTTTCCAGAAGACATTCCTCCGTTTGAAGTGCTCCTTGCATTCCTCCTCCCCTGAAGATGACCTTTCAGTTTGGCTGTATTTTAATCCTGTTTTGTTCAAACAAGCGAGCTGTGGAATCCACATTGCTCTGGTGGTATCTTCCTTGTCAGTACTTACTGATCTATCAGACGTTGGCGTCTGCCAGTATTGATGGCACTTCTTGTGATTTTTAGGTTCTTGATGAGAATACAAAATAGTACCTATCCTGTCTCTGTAGAATTTTGTTAGAAAGTCCCTCAGTTGGTCATGATTCCCCCCATTCATAACAGCTGTTTTGAGATCCTTTTGCTGCTGTTTGTTCTTCAAGGGCTGACTGTTATCAGAATACTGTGTTCTGTGTGGTCAATGCCAGGAGAATCTATTACTGGCCAGTTTATCTCCTGTGCTTGGATGGATGCAAAGAATCAAGAAGTCTTTTTTATTAGACTTCTTCCCACGTGCTGACTGGCACTGGACAGTCATTAAAGCTAGAGTATCTTTAAGTTGGAAAAGCTGAAGGCCAAAAACTGCGTTTTGCCAGGGGTTGTCTAAGTAACCCGTCATTGCTTGAGATAACCCTGCTATCATCCTTGTTTAGGCTCTGACCCTTCCAGTCTCTTGGAATTTCCTCAGAATTTCCAGGCTTATAAAAAATGAGTATCATCTGGTGAGAAACTTTGTTGGACTGATCTCTGGGAACTCTTGGATCTGTTGATTTTTTTTTTTAAACGTCCTTTCCATTTAGCAATATATGGGAAAGCACATCAGCATCTCAGTGTGATGCAAGAGAGGTGCTTCCTAGGGATGCTTATTAAAACTTCTGCGTGTCTCCATTGTTATTCACAATGCCATCCCCATCTGGTAGTTGGATGCTGCTACTAGCACATGTCTTTGTCCCCAGTGATTTTAGGAGAGAAAACAGTGAAATGTGGACTCCACTGTCTTTACTGTACTGTGGCTTCTTCCTTGCATGGGTCATTTCCCCCTCTTTGCCTTCTTTCCCCCTTATTTCATACTGGCTGCAGTGTATCCTAGCTTAGAGGCATTCCCCTTGCTTTCTGTGTGGTGTTTGAGGGAAGGACAGTGAGGACAATCAAACACCAGGGAAAGGTCTCCCGTGAAGAGTTCAAAACCCCTGAGAATACTTTATTAGTGAGATGACAAATAGGGGGAGACACGGCAAAAGAGCAGAAAATAATGGATGAGACAGAGAAGGTGGATTGGATTCTTGTGTTACTCCATCTCTGACTGTGAGAGAAAGATTTTCTGCTTCACAGTGATTAGACTAATTAAAAGGTGTATGTTTCCATATAACGTGTGAGTAGATGATGGAACTCCACGTGGCAGTGAATTGTTGAAGTCAGTGATGCGGCAAGATTCAAAAAGGTACTGGCCATAACCCCAAATGATGTGTAGTAAACATTGCAGAATAAATACTATTGCAGGGCTCTCAGAGCTGTTTACAGAATGCACTGCAATGTGGCTGCTTGGAGGCAGGATGTTGGAGCTGGTGGTAGAGGGCTGTATCCTCATGGCTTCCTGAGACTGTGAGCTCTCTCCTCCCTGGACCTTGAATACTGTTCAGCAGTCCATCAGCCCAGCTTCAGCCTTAAAGCCATTGGCTGAGTTTGAGAGAGGAAGGGAGCTGCCAGAAAGCTACCTCGCTTTTTGGTGACAAGAGGGAGAGGAGAGCCAAAGCAGTTTCCCAGTTGAGGGCAGGGCAGGGATAGCTGTTCACTTGCTAGTTTGGAGCTGCTAGCAGGTCAGTGAAGGTTTTGCTAGGGCTGTGCTGGGCTTTTTTGCACATGCTGTTGCTGTGATGTGTCGGGGATGTTTAGAGATGGGGAACACACATCTCTAGGTAGTCATATGAGTGATCTGCCCTAGGGAATGACTTATTTTAATTCAAGTTTTAGGTGAGGAAAAACCTCATAGAGAAGGCATGCAAATGCTGGTGGCTTTTATGAACTGAACAAAATTTAGTCTGCGTTTTCGAGGCTGGTGAGAAGTTCCTGAGTGGTTGCAGACTATAAGAGAGCTCATCTTAAATTGAGCCTGGAGAGAACTTGTGGTGAAGCCTGGAAGGATGCACACCTACCTCCTGTCTGTGCACCTTGTGCTCATGGCAAAGGGCAGCCTTGAAGCACGGGAAAACAGTTGGGGGTTCACTCCTTCAGCTCCCACAGTGAAGAGCTGGTGTGGTTGCTGTAGTGGGTAGTTGCTGTTTTGAGAAGATAATTACTTTCAAGGACCTGGCATTTCCTGGGGGATATCTGAAGTTAGGAGATGTGCAGGAGAGTATGGAGAAGCTGCGCAGCAGCCAAACTGAGGGAGGAGAGAGGAACAGAACAGATGGGTGGAGGAGGCAAAGGAGGTGTGGGAAGCAGTGCACATATATCAGTGACCAGAAGTGACAAACTGCTCTTAGATGATTTAAAATGCACAAACCTTTTCCTGATATTCCTATTCTGCAGAGCTTCTGGCAGACTGAGGGCTTTGCTTCTTAATTAGTAAGGAATGGGGCTGCTAATTGGCAGAAGTAGTCTGAGTCATGGACTCAGCCTGGGCTGCAGCTCTGGAGCAGCAGGAGCCATGGCTGCAGCCTTGTGTTCAGCTCCCTGAGTCTTGTTGGCTTGCAGGGCCTGCAGTCCCAGTGGGCTACTGAGTAGGAACCATAGGTCCTTCCCAGGTGAAATCCAGTCCCTTTTTTGCTCTGTGGTGTGTCATCCTTAATAATAGAAACAAAAGTTTCTATTATCTCTGCTGCTGCAGGTTTTGTCTCTCTTCCCAGTTGCTCTATGTTGGCTGCTGCCACCTCAGCTGTTGTTGCTTCTGTTTCTCTCTTACCTGTAGCTTACTGGGCTGCCTCCTCACTTCCAGTAGCTAGTCCAGGTTTTGCTGATCAGATATAACCCAGGGACTGTCTGTATGACTTCATTTCAGCCTGACACCAGGAAAACAGCAAGATTGCATTCCTTCCCATATGGGTCTAGGGTGTCAGGGACTCCCCCTCCCCACGAGTCTTGTATCCATTAGCTAAGTCTCTTTACATTTGTCCTATCACTTATTCATGATCACCTAGATCAATCTGTTGAAAAGTGCATTTATTGAAACCTGATCCTGGCTTTGTCTGGATTGCAAGGGCCTTTCTAGCCCAATCTCTGCTGTGCGGCTTACAACCACAAAGCCCATTGAGGCTGGGGAGAGAGCTGGCTTAGCGCAATGCTGCTTCCAAGCCTGGGAGTATATGGATCCCTCACCAGGAAAAACACAAAGCTTAGATGCCTAACACCTACTGAACAGCCTCAGAATGCCAGGAGGACGAAGGTGTGCATATATACTGTAATTTCAGCTGAAAAGCTTAGAACACTCACAGAGACTTTTGGCTTGGGCTCACAGTGTAAGAGTGTATGTTTTTGAGACATCTCTCCTGTTCCCTTGCAGAACAGCTGCAATAGTGACTGGGAATAGTTGCCTAAACCAGGCACTGCAAGACTATTGTAGTATTGTGTTTGCAGGTAGATCTGGAGAACCACATTCATTCACAAAGAAAACAATTACAAAAACATCCCATAGTGGAAGTAGGGGACAATTGTGTGCATACACTGGACGGTGTTTGCCAAACAAAAGCACTTTTCCTCTCTGGGTGACTCCTGGAAAAGCAGTGCACCCATCCTGGTTGTAGCCCCTGCTAAGCATGTTACTCCTGGGAGTGATGCAAGTTTGTGCACAGAGGAATGTGTGTGCTGTTGGAGAGAAGCAGCACTGCTAACTGTCTCTTCACATTCTGTACAGCTGGGGCAGCTCATTCTCACTTGTCTTTGGGAAGAAGCAGTTCCCAGAAGACAGAGGACATCCCGAGAGAACAAGAAGATTCAAGGGTAGTCCAGACTACACAAATAAGACAACAAGCAGCTATGGTTCGTTTCTCAAGTGTGGTACAGCTGCAGAACAGTGGCTTGCTCATGTCAATCCTTGAATGTGTCTCCTGCTGGGCTGGGAGGCTCCAGAGAGGCAAAGGCACCTGTTGATAGGGAGTTCTGTGTTGACTTCTGGAGCTTGCTTTGCCTTCAATAGCTGGGTTGCTGAGGAGGAGGGTGCACTGGTGGGTGGCTGCACGCTCGGCTTTAATGCTTAGGTGCTTTGGTTCTGCAGTATGGGTAACTGCTGCTTGCCTGCCTCAGGGAAGGGGCACAGTGTGCAAAGTCTCCCTTGTCCTCTCCCTGCCGACATAGCATACCGTGTCTACCGAGATGAGGATTCAGGTGTGGGAATGCAAAAGAGAACTGCTAGAATCAGTCAACCTAAAAAAGGCACAGAAGGCCAAAGAAATCTGTGTCTTGAATTGATTTCTTGATATTGTGGATACCAATAAGTGTTATTTATTTCCGGATCTAGGATCCCAAAGCCCATGTGTTACATGAACAGAGAAAAATGACATTTTAGGGTTTACAGCCCACAGTGGAAGAGTTGTGAGAGTGAGGCAGTACTGATGAAACACTGCTCTCAGCATTAAACAACTTTATTTTCTAAATTATAACCCCATGTTATGGTATCAGTTTTCAGGATTGTGCTTTGCTGTGCACTTTGTGGCAAGGCCAGTTCATGAACAGATTGTCACTGAGGCCCTAGGAATGAGGATGTTGGTCTCCGGGATTTTAACATCCAAGTGACCTACCCTTGATACAGGAGCTCTGATACTTTCTTTCTTTCTTTCTTTCTTTCTTTCTTTCTTTCTTTCTTTCTTTCTTTCTTTCTTTCTTTCTTTCTTTCTTTCTTTACCTGCTGTTGTTGTTGCATTTCAAACAACTCCCCTAATAAACTCATTGTTAAAAGAGGAATTGGGAGGGGATGAGCTATTCTCATTATATATCATCGTCGTTCAACCAGCTTTATTCAGTGGAAAGCTGTTACACGAGGTCATTGATCTACTGATCCTTAACTGTCCTTTAAGGTTTTATTTTCAAATCGATAATTGCTTGTTGCTTCCTTTTGTTAAACTGTTTTGTCTCTGGATGCAGATGAGCACTTCCATATCCCAGTGTGGAAACTAAGTTGTTTTTTTTTTTTAATCTTTACACTTAGGAGAGCAGGGTTTTTCTGTCATCTGTGATGCCTCTGAGAGGTGGGATCCCCCAGAGCTGTCAGGTCACCACTCCGCAGTGCAGGGCCATGCTCTGCTTTGCTGCCCTTATTTCTCACATGGAAGTTCAACCTTTCTGCCTGGCAGTTCAGAGAAGTTTTCTGCTCAATTTAATCCTTTCAACTGATCAATTAAATGTGTGGTATTGGGGGAGAGGGGAGCAATATGAGGGCAGTCTCTCTGGTGTCACCATCTGTTTCTGTATTTAGTCAAGGCTCCTTGGGGAATGTCATGTTTAGACAAAAAGGGCTGATGGAAGGAGATGCACTAAAACAAATTTGGCCTTTCAGGAAACAGGGGCTATGCTGGGCAGAAGTTAAATAATTATTTGCTCTGTGGTTCCTATTCTGGCTATCTCAGCACGATGTTCCTTTTGGAAACAACATAAATGAGTGCAGTTATTCTACTGGGCAAAGGCAATTGCTGTTGTACAAACAGCTACAACATCAAAGTAAACTGAAGTAAGTAGCTCTGGGCAGCTGAAATGCGACAGTGCCTGGGAGTTTCATCATGTTGCTTTCTTTTCCTTAGCAGCACTGAGGAGCATCTGCCATAAGTCTGTAGGAAATGATGCGGCGTTGTACAAAAGAACTAGGTCTCCTTTTGGGAGTATTTGTTGCTACTTTTTGCATGTGAACTTCTGCTGGGAAAGTGGTCTAGGTCAGTCTGGACTTTCTGATGATTTCTAGGTGTTAAAGATAGCAGAGAGATCTCACTGTCCATCTCCTCTCTTTTTTTCCTCCAACTAGTACCTAAAAATTAACAGCATTCATGGCTGTGGAGTGTCTCTTGTTTGTCAGATTATCAGCTGCCTCTATCTCCAAACTAATTTTTGAGCTCAGGAGGTAGAAAAGTATGTGTAGGGTTCTGTGACTACCTGGGTTACTGGGGTCTAAGGGCACTGAAACTCACTGTTGGGAAGAAAGTTTACGATTAATGTGTTATAATAGGATTTCTCGCATCCCACTATTGGGAACTCCAGACAGAACTTTGCTGTTTTCTGACTCTATACTGTGATGGTAGTAGGAGACTGTTGAAAACAGCGTAAAGATCTTCTACTAATGCATGCTGCTGTATGTTTATTCAGAATAGTAAGAATGTGGTTTGGAAAATGGATGAATTCTAAACAGCAATGTTTTGCCTGGGTGCCTCAGGACACTTTATCTCAAGCATTAAGAGTTTCAGAAAATGTAAGAGGATGTCACGAAGACCTTCCTAAAGTTCCTGAAGTGTGTATTCAATGCATCGCTCACCAACTTTCTGGGATCTTGAAACTTCAATCTGTAACACAAGAAAACATTTCTTCCTGTTGCTGTTGCTCGCTGGCCGTGAGGGAGGTCTTGGGAAACCACCCTTGGGTTTAGGTACTGATCAGTGCACTGGTGCTTTTCATTCACTTGGTGAAAGTAATCTGCTTGCTATGGAAACTTTAGAGCAGAACACAGCAGCAAAGCTGTAATTATGTAGGTCTTTTTAAATGCCATCAAAACCAGTTCCTTTATTGAGAAGACTGGAGGTTGCCCAATAGACATATCTTCTACATTAAGGAAAATCCAGGGTACTGAAGTGTTTAAATGACTAAAGTAATTTTAAAAAACCCCACCTAAAGTAAAATAAATCATTAAAAATAGAATTAGTGTTCCACATTCTGTATAATGTAATATAGAAATACTGTTGCCTCTCTTCAGACATGATAAGCCTATAAGCAAAGAGCTAATGGTGCTGACAAGTTTAAGAGGATAAGATGGGCTTTTATAATCAATAACTTAGGGGCAGAAAACAAATTAGGAAGAAAGTAGGTCTATGAATCGATGGAAAGGATGGCCTTAACGTTACTCAACAGTTCAGCACTTTGACTTTTTCTCAGTGCTTGTCTAAGCAGAGTTTGTGCGATTTCTGTGGGAAGACGTGGAACAGATGAGTTTGCAATAACTGAAATGCAGTGCGAGGTTATGCCTAACTCTGTGTAACTGCAGGCCACGTTCTCCCTGGTTGGCCTCTGGGCTGCTGTTCTTTCCCTTGTGATAGGTCCCACAGTCAGACAGGGCAGAAGAGGCTGATCCAACAACCTGGTTTCCCCTGCACTTTTTTGGAAGGCAAGCTATGAGATCCCTGCCTATGTGTTACCAGAAATCTGCCTTTCTGCTTAGGGTTGTCTTCAGAGACGCTGAGCAATTGAATATGAGGTAGTGTGTGTAAAACTACATCTGCATCAGGGCCATCATATGTGCATTGGTGTATATATATACATCAGAGAAACAGGCAAGTCATGTCATTTCCTGAAGGAAACCCTTGCAAGAGAGGCAAACAGAGCTCTGTGAAGTTTACTTCGTTGATGCTGATGATTTCTGGAAGCCTTTTGGCTTACAATGATGTGTGGGTGTATGAAATTGTAAACATGCTTTATTTACATTTTCTATTATTATTATAGCGTGACTTAATGACCGGCTATTCCAAGTTTGAAAATATTTAGACACTCAAACCCACTGTCTCGTGTGTTTGTATTTTTCCATGACTCTTCCTACAAAAATTGATGTTTCCTTACGTAGGTTTCCACATGAAGCTGATTAAAACTGCTTCTTCTTCCTCTCATGGTGTGTTTAAAAAAAGCAAAATCAATTTCTCTGAAGATGTAAGTAGGACTTGCTTAAAAATTTAAGCAGCTGTAGCTTGGAAGTAGCCTCTGAATACCACAACTTCCCCCAGCTTTCTGTGAGTGTTTGCACCCTGGCTGTGGATCTTATCAGCTCCAGTTCTTTCTAATGAGAGGCCATTTGTTTTTTGCAGGGTGCCAGGGTCTGGCTGCGGGAGCAGGACCAGCTGCAGCCATGCACTGTTGGCTCCTGTGCCGATGGAAACGTGCTCTTCACCTCAGATTATGGCATGGTAAGTGAAGTTTGCATGAGGCTGTAGCTCGTGCCAGGTTACAAGATGGAGTTCTTGGCCTTGCATGACCTTCCTGTTAACAGGAAATGTATCAACTGAAATGCTGCAATTCTGCCTGAAAAGTGACCCGGCTCTGTTACAGACCATGCCAAAGGTCTAACAAAGGTTGAAAGGAGAAGGTTTATTCTCTTTCTTCCGTTCATTTGCCTGCCCACCTCACTGTGCTTGGTTTTACTTTTACTGTCTTTGAAGAAGCTGCGTTAACAAACTAGCAAAACCATTATATTGGCAAAATGCTCCAAGGAAAGAGGCAGCTCCATCAGCTAAGCAGCCCTTTCTGCCAGGATGTGCTTCTTGCAAGCCGTGCTGCTGTAAGGGCTGTTGTGCTCACCACTGTCTGCTTTAGCGGCTTCTGCCAGCAGCCCTTTGGGCCGGGGGCACGTGGAAGTGAGCTCCCATTGCCAGTTAGCAGTGCGAGTGCAGCAGTCGTGCAGTTCAACAGGGACACCAAGCTCCTCTGAGAGCAGAGCTTGCTGCCAGCAATGGGAACCAGGCAGGTCTTTTCCCTGCCTATTTTTTGCCAGCCGTGTGTTCCTTGTGGTACCCTGGTGTGCCTGCTGCAATACTTGTGGAGTAGGAAGGAACCTCTGAGGATCATCCAAGTCCTCAGTGAGTCAGCTCAGCTCCCTAACCCTGGGAAAACTATTCACTGCCTTCACTGAGGTTCTTGATGAGTCAAATTGGTGACTAGGTTGGAAGGGAATGGGCAGGATTGTGCCCTACAGCTGTGAGCAATTAGGTCTGCTCAGCTGTTCTGGTGAAAGGTGCTCTGCAGGCAGCTTCTTTGTTACAGAAAATTGGACAAGATTTTTTTTTTCAACCTCTTACCTGGCAAGCAAAGGAGGATGAAGGGGGAAAGGGGATTTAGGAGGGATTTAGCATGGAGAGTCAGTGGTAGGGCTGTCCTATTTTTCAGTCTTGCTTTGAAAGAGCTAGACTCCTGTTTTTAAAGAGCTGGATTTGTTTCTCAAAGATAGAACCTCACCTAGCAGACACATAGGTTTTCCATGTGGTTACTATAGTCTCTCAAATCCTTTCCTGAGGAGCTGCCTTGTGTTGGGGGTTATTGCATAGCCACTAACTCATTTTAAGAGATCACAGAGGCATTCATCACAGGTAACGCAGCAGCCTCTGGAGGGTCAACAAATGGTGAGTACTACTGCAACTCTCACAGGCTTGGTTTTGTCTCTTTTGATATGATTCTGTGGCCTTGGAAAATCCTCCAGAGCCACCTAGTACCTCTGAAAGGACACCAGAAATCCAACCACAGAGCTGGCTGAGTGCGCCAACTACCAGCCTGTCTCTGTGCTAGAAAAAGGGCACAGGATAATGCTGGGTGTAGTCACAGGAATAAAAGAAAGCTGGATTTGGCTTTTTTCCATGATGGAGAAGAAACCACTAGTCTGAAGGTGCATGTACTTTATGGCTGATGCAGAAAAAGCACATAGTGATCATTGAAGGGCTTGCTTTATTCAGTGCCTTTCACAACAGCTGCTCTGTGTGCTTCCCTCAGCTGCCTCCTTCATTGCTTTGTAACTGTGGGGAGATTGGCAAAAAGGTGAAAACTCAGAAGATGTCTTCACTTTATGTTGGGTTGGATGGGCTAGTTTATCCCTCTGATTTTAGAACCCTTAGATCTAGTGTCCTCATGTTTGCTGTGGCCCAGCATCCTTGCAGCTCTTGCAGCTCTGAGGTAAAAAAAAATCCAGTCATGCTTCAGAGCTTTTGCCATTTGTTTTCACTTCTTTAAAAACACATAAAGCAACAAATCCATCAGAAATTTTACTTCCTGGGAGGAATGGAGGAACTGACACTTAGGAAACACAAGATTGGAAACCACAATCTAGACAGACCAGCCAAGTGCTTTATGAATGAACTTCAGTGTTGGGTGGGAGCTTTGCTCAGGTTGAGTTAAGGCCAAATACCATCATAGGCAAAACAGACTCAACTTAGGGGAATTGAATCATAGAATGGTACAGTTGGAAGGGACCTTCAGAGATCATGTAGTCCAACTCCCCTGCAGAAGCAAGTCCGATTGGTTTATTAAGAATCAAAACTGAGTAGGGAAGTGAGAAACAAAATGTGAATCTTAAAACACCTCACCCCACTCTTCCCTTCTTTCTGGGCTTCTGTCTTCTCCCCAGGAGTGACAGAGGGAGACGGAGAATAGAGGTTGTGGTCAGTTTATCACAGATGGTCTCTGCCACTTCTTACTTTCAGAGGAGGAGTCCTCACTCTTTCCCTGGTACAATGGGAAGTCCTTCCCACGGGAGATAGTCTTTCACAAGCTTTTCCAATGTGGTTCATTCCCATGGGCTACAGTTCTTCACAAACTGCCCCAGTATGGATCTCATCCATGAGGAGAACAATTCTTCAGGAATTAACTGTTCCAGTGTGCGTCCTCCACAGAGTCACAAGTCCTGACAGCAAACCTGCTCTGGTGTGGGCTCCTCTCTCCACATGGACTCCCAGGTCCTGCCAGGAACTCGCTCCAGCTTCCCATGGAGTCACAACCTCGTTCAGGCATCCACTGGCTCCAACTTGGTGTCCTCCATGTGCTGTGATTGGATCTCTGCTCCCTGGTCGCCTCCATGGACTGCAGGGACACAGCTGCCTCACCATGGGCTGCACTATGGGCTACAGGGGAATCTCTTCTTGGGGCCTGCAGCACCTCCTCCTTCACTGACCCTGGTGTCTGCAAAGAAGTTATTCCTTTGCTGCTGTTTTTTGCACCTGTGCAGCAACCTCTTCCCCTTCATCCAATATGTTACTCACAGAGGCATTAACTCCATTGCTAATTGTCTTGGCCTTTGTCAGCATCAGGTCCATCTTAGAGCCAACTGACACTGGCCTTATCAGATACAGGGGAAGATTCTGGCAGCCTTTTAAAAAAGCCACCACTTTAACCCCCTGCTACCAAAACCTGACCACACAAACCCACTACACACATACTGGCTTGTTTGCCAGCCAGGTTTTGCTTTATTCCTTACCATTGCAGGGGCTTGGAGAGAGTGCTGGTCACTTTGTTCTGACTGTGGGCTAAGTGTGAGGCAAAAACAGTTCATCACTAGGGAAAAAAAGTAGAAATGTTTGGCTGTGCTGTGAAGTGTCTGTGTGGTATCTGATGGCTTGTTTGTAGTTAGACTGAAAGCTGATCATTTGTCTTCCCAAATAATAAAGATCCAAATAATAAACACCTATAACTTGTTGGAAAGGGGATATGAGAGATCAGTTTGTCTCTGTTATTACTTGTGTCAGGCAAAATCAGCCAGAATATGCAGCTGGGGTACAGGCTGCTGAAGCCAGCCTGGCTCGCTTTACCTGGAACAGGATGATGGGAAGGATGTTCCCACAAGCTGCTTTCCTGGCAGATTATTGGAGGGGTCCAGAAGAGAGCAGTGGGATTACAAGAGCCTCTTTACTGGATTGTCTTGAAATGTGAAAGGGCCTGTCTGTCAAGATGGGAAGGATTTGAGGGTCATCAAATCTGGGTAATGTTTGTGTCCCAAACCTCACAGCTCCTCTGGGAAAGCCCTTTAGACACAATCTTGGAAATAAGAATACCACTACACATCTGTCTCCAGGACCCTGGATGATCCCTACAGCCTGTTGGTGATGTAGAGGCTGGAAACTTGTCTCTACTCTGAAGGATGGAGGACAGATTAAATGTCAGTGCTCTCCCAGTGTCAGGAATAGCCTGAAGCCTCTCGTGCCTAGCACAGGTGCCTTCCAGAGGCATCGAGACCTCACTTGACAAATCACAGTGAGTCTGGTGGCCACAGCTTCTGCCTGAGGAAGGGTGAGCTGTTAGGAGTGCAATGATGGCAAGGATGTTCTGTGAACCTCCCCAGTCTCAGGGACAGACAGGTCACGTTTCAGCCTTGGTGAGAGTGTCCGTGTGGCATCAGACCACTCCTCCAGGGACTGTGTTTCACCTCTGCAGTGTTTCTGTCAAGGGGTACCAGAGCTAGTGCTCTTAACCAACCTTTACTGCAGTCCTGCAGAGCACCTGCTTGACTCTTCAAGGATCTTGGACCAGGTTTTTTTCTTAGACAGGGATGATTGAATTAACACCAAACAAGCAGCTCAAGATAGGTTTAACAGCTGATGATCTAATCCCTACTAATCATTTGGTTGTGTATTTAGGGTCCCATTTTCCCCCATGTTGTCTTCAAAAGCAAGTAAACAAGCTCTGACTCATCAGGTGGTTGTTTTTCATGAACAGAAGCCTCTTGGCACAGGCCTTGTATCTTTTGAGACAGATGTCCACTCAGCTTTTTCCCTAGATGTTTTCTTAATGTTTGTTTTCTGGCCCAAATGGCCCCAAGTGCTGACAATGCAGTGCTAAATGAGTAAGTGCCAGGAAGATATAAGAAAAGATCACGTCATACCATTTTGGACTTGTCCTCATCCAAAATTTTTCCAAGTCAGCAGAGAAGAGAGAGCCAGGATGGTTTGCTGCCTCATGGTTTCAAAGTGCTGCAGTGGTTTTGCTGCTGTTCATGTTGTGCATGTACAGCTTGTACTCTCTCCTGAATTTAGTTGTCCCATTCTCTGTTTCTGCTTCCTCTGTTCTCTTGTGGAAGTGCCTTAGGTCTCTGCTATGAAGAAGAAAAAGATAAAAATGGATGTGGTGTTTTTTTGAGCCATGCTTGCAGAGTGAGGGTCCTGGCAGAGTCATACCTCACTGATATCCAGGTGTAGAGTGATGCGGAGAAGACTAGAGGGGCCTGGAGAGAGCCTGTGTGCTTGAGTGGGATTTATTCCACTCTGTTAATGAACGTGAACTATGTAGTTTTGAGAGTCTTGTGGCTGGTAAAAAAACTGAGCTGTGAGGCAGCTTCCAGTAGAAGAGACAGTCCATATGGGTCCCATATTAGGTGTGACTGGGCAGACCTGGGGCAAAACACATTTAGAGAAATGAGCCTGCTTGTCCTTCCCATCTCCCTCCAGGAGCAGAGCTGCTGTTTCAATTGTGCAGGCTTTTGCAGGCATCATGGAGGTCTCATAAAGGGGTCTTGTGCTAGGTTATTCTTTCCCTTTACTGTCAAGGGTGCAGGTCAGAGCTGAGCAGGGGTCCTCACCAGGCACCTGCAATGCGCTGCAGCAGCGACTGCTCTGCAAGAGATTCACAGAGGTGGTTCACTGGAGGGGGCAGGGTGACCTCATTCTGTCTTCAGCCTGCAGCTGCCTGGCTGGCCTCTCCCTGGCAGTAGGGCAGCCCAAGAAAGCAGGCAGGAGAAACCAGTTACAGCAATGCTTTACATCATGGTTCATTCTCTATGGGCTCTCTCAGTTTCTTACTGGCACCTGGGAGGGCTGACAAGCAGGGGTGGAAATGAGGTAGAGACTAGAGCCCCAGAGGAAAGGAAAAGGTTTCTTTGGGAGGGTTACTGTGGACCAGTTTGCTTCACCAGGCTGCTTATATAAAGTGGCTCCTCTGTCTGTCTTGGATCTTACCATCTAGCACAGCTTGGGATGCTGGGTGGGAAATGGCACATGGTTGAATCCAAGAGTGGGAAGCAACTTTTGTGAAATGCCAGCATCGTGCTTGAGGAGGAGGAAAGGAAGGCAGGGATGTGGCTATGGTGGAGGGGAACAGTCGTATAATCTTATCTGTGTTGAAACAGAGTGAAGAAGGTGACCTGATAGCTGAAGAGTGGGTTATTGAGAAGGAAGCTCTATCAGGAAGAAGGATGCAGCAATTGAAGAAAGAAGACTGCAACTGCAGAGAGAGAGAGAAGTGTGTTCTTCCCAGAGCAGTGATAGAAGTTAATAGCTGTCACTGTACAAACATTTTGAAAGCTGAATCATATAGACACATGCCAGCATGCACACAGGATGCCGCTGTGTTATTTGGCTTCTCACCTGCTTTGCTTTGCTTTGCTCTTGATGTGACAGCCTCTCTCAGATGACTCTCTGGCTGCTCCTAGGGAGAGAACAGGGCCAAACCTGCAATGTGGATAAGCTTTGCCTCGACCTCCCCCTAGTCAGAGACATGATCCCATATGTGATTTTGTGAAAAGACTCTTCCTGGTCTCTTGGGGAGGGCTGCCATCATTATTCACAGTTGTGAGTGCAGTATGTGATACCTGTCTAGCCTAGTGGAGGCTGGGGCCCTGCTCTCACAACGGAGATTTCAGTAAAAATCAAATAACCTTGCGTTGATGTGTCCCTGTCAGTAGTGAAGGTGAGAGATTGATTCTGAAACAAAAGAAGGGAGTGTGCTGTATAGTTTCTGGACAGAGACGAATGGAAGAACAATTATAAAAATAGGGAGCAGATCCTTACTCATTTCCTTTTCCAGTGCTGAACCTGTGGGAAAAAAAGCTGTGGAAAGGGGCACGTTTCTGATAGGAAATCAAACCATGTGCCAATGTGTCATGAGCTTATTTGTCCTTCCCCCCATTCTTCCAGGTATTCCACTACCCCAAGGCCTCCCTTTCCAGGGAAAAGGTCTTGCCAATGCACCAGACCAGCGTTGATGGGGTAGAAGACATGTCCATGCTGGGAGATCTGCATGAAGCTGCCATCCTGCTTAACCTGCACCAGCGTTACCAACAGGGCAACATCTATGTAAGTACTTCTGGCTATATGACTGTTGTTTAGCTTTGAGGCTGCCACTTTGCATGTGAATTACTGATTTCAGCATTCTTTCCTGAACATTGTTTCATATGGATAAAAATGGAAGGGTTTTTCTACCTTGTCAGCTCCATCAGCCCCTGTAAGATCCTAGCCCTACCAGATGGGCCTCTTTGCATGTGTAGAAAAACTTCCAAAACATGAATATTGACCTCTAGGCTTCAGGCTAATTGTGTGGCTCCATATCCTCCAAGAACATCTGTGT
Source organism: Urocolius indicus (assembly GCA_013401255.1). Taxonomy (NCBI): domain Eukaryota; kingdom Metazoa; phylum Chordata; class Aves; order Coliiformes; family Coliidae; genus Urocolius; species Urocolius indicus. The sequence continues at coordinate 310,181 of WBNH01006343.1, read as the reverse complement.
TTTACAGGCTGGCATTCAAGTTCCCCAGGTTCCCCATTACTGCTGGAATGGTTTAGATGGCCAAGCAGACTGGCAAGTGCAGTGTACACAGGCTGTTGTTGAGTATTCTTCCTGATCTGAGTAAAGCTACTGGATGCAGATAAAAGTGGGAAAGCAAACCTGTTGCCCAGTTCTTCTGCTTTTATATGCAGTTTTGCCTCTTTTGAGTTGCTTTGCTCTCCTTGCACAGATGAATACTCAAAACATGTCCTGATTCTCCTCTTGGGCCCTCAGGAAGGAGGCAAGGGACTTGCAAGGTAAAGCACACCTGGGACGAGGCATCCCTGGAGTACTGGGCTGGCAGCATGCTCTGCTGAGGCTTGGAAAGGATAAGGAGGATATGTTACAAAGACTGCCTTACCTTGCTTTACTGTTCCCTTACTTGTCCATGCTGTGTGCACTCAGAGTTTTTCAGATTATGACAGGGAAAATGTAAATCTCTAGCTGTGTTGCATGGCAACTGTTACCACAGCAACCAAACCATATGCACCTGTATTCCAGGAAATGATCAATAAAGTGACCCCATTTCTGAGCCAACTCCTGCACCAGGATGCACAGGAGACTGCAAATTCTCCTTTTCATTGCTGTAGACTCCCTTGCCCGTTGTCTGTAACACAGCCTTGTGACCCTGAGGAAGTACCCATGTGCATATGCTCTTTTGATGGCCCCTGTCCTTATTGCTCTTCCTGAGCCTTGTTTGACTCAGGCGATGTGTTTATGCAGCTCTCTGCCTGTTCGCGTATATTCCTCCCATTTTTTCTTCCTCACACTTTGAAATGTGGGGCAGGATTCAGTCTCTGCCTTGCACCCGAAATGCCACAATGCCAGCACTGTGACAGTGTTGCAGCAGCTATATCTCCTTAAGTCTTTCCTCTAGCTCTGATATGTCATTCTTTCTCCTATTCAGCATTAGTTCTGTGCTTTCTCTGTCCATATGTAAAGATATTAAAATACAATGTCATGTTTTGCCTATGCACGGTGCATGAATGTCAGCTGCACACCTCAGATCTGAGTTTTCTGGAGATTTATGAAGGAGCTTGACTTCTGTAACATGCTCAGCACTGGGAAGAACCCTGCAGTGGAGGGCTGTAAGCCCCTCCTTGTGTGGGACTGTGTCTGGGTATATGTTTGTGCAAGGTCTGACACGGAGGACATCAAACCATACAAGTGCTGTGTTGCATTTCCGTGGTGCAGCCATTAATATTGGTTACCTGATCACTATTAGTTTTTGCCATAGCCCAGCAGCATACAATTTTCAGTTAAACAGAAATTGAGGATATCACCTCTGATGACACTTAATGACTTGCAGTCATCTGTGAATATCACGGCAGTTACAGGGCTTGAGTTCATTTAACATCTTCCTCAATGGTCTTCATAGACAGAACATAGTAGGCCAAGGTTGCAGATGAACTCCTGGCAGGAGTTATGCCTGTCAGATGGGGCTAAAAATATTTGGAAGGAAAGAAATCAGAGGGATCAGGAACAGGTGAAAAATATCATTTTCTGGAAAAGAAACTCACCTGAGGGAATGGGTAACCTGGAACATTGGTAACTAGTATTAAAAATAACAAAAAATAAAAATAAAAAGAGTTAATGAGAGGATGGAAAACTGAGAATGTGAAGAGGATAACTGCTGTGGAAAAGGACAGTGCAGTTCTGAGCTGTATGCCTGGAGGCATCCTACCATGAGCTCCTAAAGGGAATCCTTTCTGGTCATGGAGTGTAGGTAGCAGTATAGCTAGACTGGTGTGGTAGTCATGATTGATTTGCTACAGGAATACTGACAGTCTCAACAGTACCTTTTGTTTTCCAGAGAAATACTATTCAAGTGCAACCAAACTGTTTAAGGAAATGATGTGAGCATAGCAGGCTGCTGTGTGTGCAGCAGCCTGCAGCTTTTAGGAGTGCATCTCTCCCCCTCATTCCTACCATTCCTGTATCCCTTAATAAAAGCAGACCCAGCCTAATGTGAGTGATATACAAATGAGCCAGGGCTTGTACTGCCATGTTTTGTGCTGTCCCTAGCTCTGCCACGCCTAACTACCCCAAGTAGAATCTACTGTCTCGAAAAGTAGACATGCCATGCATGGCTTGTCCTGCTCTAGAGAGTCCTCTGGGGATGATCACTCCTTGCTAATAGAGTGGCTGGCATGTACATGGTTGATGGACGAATGCTACTGCTGTTAAAAGTTATGGGAAGAAATCATCTGTAAGGGACTGTAGGAACTGCAACTGGGAGATGGAAATATTTCCTAGAAACACCTTTGAAAAAAAGGCTTGGTGGAAGAAGTTCTGGAAAGGACTGTGTTGAGAGCTTTGTTCCTTGGAAGAATCGAAACTCGAGTGGGAAATGCGAAATGAAACATCTGAAAGTTAAAAATGATGTGAATGTCTAGGAGAAGAGTTAGAATGGGTATCTCTGTCTTGTATCTCTGGACAATGTCTGTTGCTCAGCTGCTTGGACAGTGCTTTTTCCTGATCCCTGTTTTCTCTCTCAATGCTTTTCTGTTTCCTCCCACCTGTGTTGCCAAAGATCATCTGCTTGCTTATTGCTTTCATCACCAATTCATTTTATTTCTGCCTGCAAAGGCCCATGTCAGAGAGTCCTCAGGACTTGTTCCATCCTGCTCCGTTCATACTGATAATGCAATTAGACCTAGGTGATGGGGTTTTTTCACCTGATAATCTCTGACTGATGATTTAATAAATGAGTCTTAAATATTTTGGTGACTGCAGCATCTTATCAGCCTGCCTTCTGGCTTTAGAGCTTGGCATTGCAGTATGTCCCCAGATTTCCTTTGTCAGGGAGAAAGGATGCGTCTTTCTTGACACCAAGTATTTCATTTGCAGCTTCTCCAGTGGATGTGTGAAAACCTTGTGTTTGGTGACACGTAGTTCATGGTTTGGAAATACTACCAGATATTGTTCCTGGCCACAAAGCTTGTCAGCTACTGCAGCAATCTGTTTCCTCCATCAGCTCTGCTGAGAATGGGTATTTTGGAGTAGAACAGCCCAAGGTGTCCCTGAGAAGGAGGCCACTGTGCCAGCAGCAGGATTTAAGTTGAATGTTGACCATATTACAAAGCTATTGTTAGGAGAGAGGTGGCACTGAACTGCAGCTTTGAGAATAACTGCATTTGAGCTGGTTGGCTGAACTGAAAAGGTCATGCTCCAAAAACCAAAATGAATTTCCTTCTGACTTCTCAAAAGAATATGTTTAAAAGTCAATATTAGTCTTAGGGTATTTTATTTTAAAACTTACTGACTCTTTTCTTGAACTGTGAGATTTTAAAAATAAAATGTTTAGAAAAAGTAGAAATGTTTTGATTTGAATTCCTGAGCTTCATCTTAATCTGTCAATTTTGATTTGGTTTACCAAGTGATTTAAGCTGCTCCAAACTGCATTTTTCAGTGGAAGAAAATTGATCTGCTTTAGTGGCTCTTTGCACATGTGTACATGTCTATGTGTGTCTCTGTGTCCCACCTCTTTGCTCAGGAGGTGCTTAAACCCTGCCAAGCCTCCTCCACTGAGGACTGTGTATAGATAGGGGCATTGAAGGTATCTCCTATGAGTCCTTCAGTCCTGGCTCTGCTTTTCAGCTTCAAGCACAGTGCAAGGTAGCTGGGTGTGAAGATGGCTTAATCTTTTTAAATTATGTAAACTTAATTTAGCAAAGACAACAGACTAGGAACATTTTATTATAAAGCAGTGAAATTTTAACTGCCCTATCCATACCCAGTTGTGCAGCCCCTGCCCTGGGGTTAGACATTCTTTGCCAAACTAAGGGAGCTCTCTGCTGAAGCCCAGCTTCCTTATTTGGGCTTTCTCCCTTCACCGTGAGTTATTTCAGAGCCCAGGTTTGTTGCAGTTTTTTGTTTTTGTCAGGAGCTTTATTTCCTTGCTGTGTTTTGTTTTTTTCCCCCTAGACCAACATTGGTTCCATTCTGGCATCAGTAAATCCCTACAAACCCATCCCTGGTCTGTACAGTGTGGATGCCATAAACCTGTACAGACAGCACCGCCTGGGTGAGCTGCCTCCCCATATCTTCGCCACCGCTAACGAGTGCTACTGCTGCTTGTGGAAGCGTCATGACAGCCAATGTGTGCTGATAAGGTTAGAAATGGGAGAACCAGCTACTCCCTGACTGCATTCCATGCCTTGCTCCTGCTGCTCTGTTTGCAATGACATCTGCCTGAATATCCACACCATCCTCCCTACCCTTTGCCTGATCCCTGCTTGCTGCAGTGGAGGTGCCATGTGTTCATTCATGGAGATCACTTCTCTTCCGTGGGTGGGATGGTCCTTAGTCCTGGATTTGTAAATTAAATGTATATTTTTTTCTTAACAGTGGAGAAAGTGGAGCTGGAAAGACCGAGAGCACCAAGTTGCTGCTGAAATTTCTGTCAGCCATGAGCCAGACCTCCCTTGGGAGCCCTGTGTCTGAGAAGAGTACTCATGTAGAAGAAGCCATCCTGGAGAGCAGGTACAGTCACCGTGAGGGGCACATGGGGCCATGTCCCTGCGGGTGCTGGCATGCTGGGGCAGCTGGACTGTGGTGGAGACATGGCCTTCTGGGCAGCCACGCTGGGGACGGAGTCCAGCCTGGGCACTCAGGGTCAGACAGCTGAATGGCAGCATGTCAGAGCCCAGCCTGGACACTCAGGAGCAGGCAGCTGAATGGCGGCCTGTCAGGGAAATGCAGCCGTCGCGGTCTCACCAGGACACCTCACGCTGGCTGCTCTCCCAGCTGCCTGTGGATGAATTAGGCTTCTTTCCAAGAGCAGTGTGGGGTGCATGTGGCAGCCAGAGAATTAATGCTCTACCCAAGGCTGGGATTTCTCTGTCCTTCAATAACTCATCCCACGTGCCTGCCTGGCTGCGGCTTTGAGCTCACTCACACACCACTGTGGTGTCCTTTCCAGCTTTATGTCTCTCTTGTCAGTCTCTGGAGAGGATGTGGATAACATCCATCCCTGGCTGTCCCAGGTCATCCCTATCTCCCACATCTCTCATTTGTGGCTGTGCTTGCTATGAGTCTCAGTCACACTCTGACTCCTGGTTCTGCTCCTTTAGCCTCTGTTCTCCCTTGGCCTCCAGGCCACCCTCAGAGATCCTGTGGGCTGCCTTGCAGCTCTCTTGCTGTCCAGACAGGTGATTTCATAGAGAAATGTCCGTGGGAGCTGTAAAGGGCACGAGTGAGGAGGTCTACTGGGAGCAGCAGCAGGGCCTGTATAGGAGGAGGCCCTGGGCTGATCAGAGCTGATCTAGGTTGGATCTAGCACTGAGGAATAACCACCACCCAACTAAAACTCTGCCAAGGCAGCAGGCAGGCAAGGAAATGCGTGGCACCTGGATCAAATGTGTTTGGGAAGGAAATCAGCAGCCAGGAAGGGATGGAGATTTGTTCTGTGGGGGATCCTTCATGCCAGAGAAGGTCCTGGCACCCCTGAGGGACTGTGACTCATGAAAAAAAAAGTGTCAGGAAAACCTGAGGAAGCAAAGTGCAGCTGAGAAAAAACAGTAAGAGGCAAAAGCAGCAGAGAATACGAGGAAGCAAAGAATGACAGAAAGAAACAGTTCTATGTGTGACCCTAGCCTGCTGTCTGCTGCCTTGCTGGGGGAGTTATGAGGGGCTGGTTGTAACCTGAGGTAGAAATGGATGCTGAGGCTAAGAAAAGGAGGACAAGATTGTCTAAAGTAAGCCTTGGAAAAGAGAGAAAAGATGTTCACTTAACTGTCTGGTTTATTATTCCTTTTTCTTAACACCTGAATTCTGTGTAATAATAAATTAAACAAGAATTTCCCAACACAACACCATCTTGCCTGTGAATGGAGGACATTGCAGGGAGTCTTGCCGTTCGGTACTGTTAAGGGTGAGTCTGCAGACTGGCCCCATTTTTCGCCTGTGATTGTTGCAGAAACCTCCAGAAGAATAAAGCAGATGTCTGCAGCAAGATCTAGTTATATAATAAGCTGGAATCCTTTGAACTGTCTCTGTAAAAGTGACTCTCACGCAAGTGACATATTTCAGAGCCCAGGGAGAAAAGGAATGTTTCCTGGAAGGCAGTGATGCAAAAAAATTACTAGTAACTGCAGTGAAAACAGCCTAAGCAGACACACAGTGTCTAACCTGGCACCGCAAGAGCATTTCAGTATCTCGGGTCCCATAAGTGGAACAACATTGAGCAGAAGGGTTGCTGCCTCTGGACCTGGTGCTCGAGAGACTGTTGTTGGATGATCTGTCTTTTGCAGGTGTACAGATTTTACCAGGGATGTTGGCAAATTGGACAAAGCTCTTAAGTGCAATAAAGTCATTAATGAAGATCTGCAAAATCTGCTTTAAAGCAAAGTGGCTTAAAAAGGCTCAAGCCCTCTTAGCAGTTAAGTGGTGAATTGACTGTGATCCAGAAGGCTTATGGTGGTAGGTAGGTGATTCCTGAGTCTGCAAGATCCCACAGTTGTGAGGTAGAGTAAGAGGTCACGATCCATTTTATGTACATCTCTAGTGTTACCTGAGCTATTGCAACGTGACAGCAAGAGAAATTTGGTTTGTCACATTTTTCTTGAAGAGGAAAAGCTGAAGATCTAACCCAGAACCAGAAGCTGCTGCCACTGCTAAGGAGTCTACCTCATATGTTTGCAGTTCAGTTTCACTTGCTATGTCAGTGGCCCTCCTTGGGTCAGCTTATGTTGGATTTCATCCTTACACCCCAGCACATACTCAGGAACGATGGATTCTTTCTCCATGTCAGACAGCATTACAAACAAAACGTTATGTCAGCTTTCTATCGTTTGCTTGTGTGTTGTAACATTCGTGCTTGGAGTATTTCTCAGAAATCAGACTCTGAGAACTCCCTTGGCACTGTTGATTTGGTCTGTTTTCCTTCTTGAAAATATCCGTCAATTCATTAAAAATTCTGCTAACTTTCAGCTTTTTTTTCTTGCCTGCTTCACTCTGAAGCTCTCTTCTCCATGTTGAGTGCCCCTGCTGACAGCATAGCTACCTCTCCTGTTATTCATCCCTCTAATCTTCGAATCTTCTTGTTTTGTCTTCAGCTATGCATCTGAATCCTGGAGCTGCCTATGTTGCAATATTTCTAAAATCCAGCCTTTGCTTTCTGCTGCCCTAGTGAAGCTGATTCCTATCCCTTTGAGACCAGCAACACACCCTGCCCACATCAAGCTGAGCAGCCTCATTCCTGGCTGTATCAGCTCACTCACCCTTCTACCTTGCAGCCGCCGCCAGCCTCAGACACTCATGTGCCTATGTCCTCCCCCATCCCTGAAAAGATTCTGCACTCGTGTGCGTGAGCCCATTGCTAAAGATACTTCTTTGTGCTTTGCTTATCTAATTTAACATGATTTAGAGCCTTAAAAGTTGTCTGGCTGGTTACTGCATTCTCACTGCAGCTGTGGTGATCATATAACATAACCCTGTCCTCTTTTTTTTTCTGGTTGTCTCCTTGAATTTTTGTTGATTCGTGACATTGGAGTGCTCAGAGGTTTATTCCTGTGCCATGTCCTTATTTACATACTTCAGATGCGTGGGTCTTGGAGTTGAAATTCTCCAAGGCAAGGAACTTAACTCCTCTTCTGTGCACACAGATTTCTATGACTGAGATTTCTATGGTTGTCATGTGTTACAACAGAGCAATTTCGTTTCTATGCTTTTGTTTCTTTGAAGTGATATTTTCAGGAGATAAATCAGGAAAACACTTCCTGAAGTTTCCTGAAGGTTGTTAGGCCTTTCCATCAACCTCAACTCTCACTCAGCTAACACTTGCAAGGCCTGAAGCTGTCAGCAAACTCCAGTGATATCTGTAGTTGTGATTGTCATGTTATAATGATTAACTTGTGAATAATCTTGTAGCTGCCTGTCTCTCCAGTAAAACCACACAGTAGATTGGTGATGTTTAAAAAGCCAGTGTTTCTCAGGGTAACAACAGCAATAATTTTTGTTTAAAACTGTGTACGTTTTAAAATTAACCATAACCACATTCAGGCTGTTCTTGTACATCTCTGTGACTCATTGCTTGTCAGGCCTTCAGGTTATTTTAGAACTGGCTAAATTGCACATATTTAATTTATATTTTATTTTATATATTTTAATCCTGGATTCAGCATGTCAGTTTGAGTGGTTTAAGCTTTTCCTTTGCACTGTTTTGTGAAGCAGGAATCAAACTACTTTTTAACATGGCTTTTTCTGTGTTGTATGAACCTTCCTGAAGACAGGAAGATGACCAGGAGACAAAATTGTTTATCAACCGTCTAAAGTTTGATCATAGATTTTTATTTTTTCCCCAAGTGCATGATGTGTCTCTCTTAGAATGAAGTTTTCAAATCTATAGTGTGTGTATAGTCCCTCCACTGGGAAACCACGTGGCTTGTATCAACCTAAGCAAGACCTAAATAGCAAGGGCATGTGTGTTCCCATAGCAAATCTCAGTACTGAACAAATCAGTACTGTATTTGTTTGTTAGTTTTAAAGTGTTTGCCTATAACTTGTACTGTCTTCTCATTCAAAGGCAGAAGCAAAGAAAGAAGTATGTAGTTTAAAACTGCACAGTGTTTGCCCTGTATGTCTGATGCTTCTGAAAATCATGAAAAAAATACAAACCCATTTCATGGGATGTTGCTGTGTCAAGGCCACAATCTGGCTGTCTTGCCACTTATCATTTCCTGAAGCCACACTGGTGGGGAATGTCCTCCACAGTGTGAACATCAGCTACCCCCTATTGATTGGAGACTGATTTAATTGATTCCAGTCCTGAAGGTTTAAAATTTATCTAGCAGCATGTTAAATTGCTCTTGCCATCGTTCCTTTCCCTTGAGCTCTTCCTGCTTGTCCAGTCTGATACCGTAACAATTGAATCTCACACGGCAGCACATGCTGAACACATGGCAAGTCTGGGCTCATGCTTTGTCTTAGTGGTACCCAATCACCAATCATATCTTCATTGTATTGTTTCTGCAGCCCCATTCTGGAGGCCTTTGGAAATGCCAAGACGGTTTATAACAACAACTCCAGCCGCTTTGGAAAGTTCATCCAGCTGCACTTCTCTCAACATGGACACATCCAGGGAGGCCGAGTAACTGATTGTATCCTTTCCTTTGTAAGACTGTGTCAGAGAAGTCTCTCATCACAATTTCTCAAAGACAGTTTATAGCTGTGGGCTAATTTCCAACTTAAAAGAGAGAAGAGGTGTTTGTTTTGGGGCTCTGCAGCACCTAAATGGTGCATTTTATCTGGGTACATTAGGAAGAGACATAGTTTGACTTTTCACTTCAGCAACCATGACACTTGATACTTAAATCCCTAGAATTTCCTGCTTAGGAAGGTCCCTTGTGTTGATCGCATCCTATTTTTATCAGAAGAATGATCCCTTATGTTAGCTCTTCCAATAGATTAATGATTTATTAAAGTAAGACCAAGCTAAGAATCAATATATTCAGTGCAATATTCCGATGCAAGGGAGAACAAGAATTTAGAGGGCCAACTATGACTCCCTGTTTTGGGCTGCTCATCTCCAGTGGACCTTAGAATGCTTATCATAGAATCATAGAGTATCTCAAGTTGGAAAGGACCTGTAAGGATCATCGAGTTCAAGTCCCTGCTCCTCTCAGGACTACCTAAAACCGAACTGTATGACTAAGAGTGTCATCCAGATGCTCCTTGAACTCTAACAGGCTTAGTGCTGCAAACACCTCATTGGAGGAGCCTGTTCCAGTGACAAGAAGGAGAGAGGAGTGGATATAACTGAATTATGTTGTGCTAGGATCACTTTCTTCCCTGTATGTCCATGTACTCCTCTCCTCAAGGCTTTGAAATATATTTTGGCTACATGGGGCACCTTAAGCTGCCCTGGATACATTGCTTGATGTGGATGTTCAGAGCTGCTGTTCACTGCAAACCACACCAATTTCCACGGGAGTAGCAGCCAAATGAATTTATTACTGCTGTAAATAACAGACTGAGATTGTTTAGTCTCTGCTCTTTGTGCTGTTGGTAGATTAAAGATAGCGGTCTCTTGCAGAAGCAATGAGAACTGATGCAAGACTTGCCCTGTGCAATACAGACTTTCAGATTAGAGTGGCCTCTAATCTTTCTGCATGTCCCTAATATGGCTCATCCTTTGTTAGGATACTTTACCACTGTGCAGATCCTATGCTCTATCTGACCTTGCCCTTTTAAGTATCTCTTTGGCACATAATACCTCCTTGGACAGGGAGTAGAGAGGAAGATTGAAGATGGTGTTTGGGACTGCTCTTTGCTTTCCAAAGTGTCAATTATTTAATGATTTGTTACTTGTTACAGGGTTCAGCCTAATGTGTCTAGAAGATTGTGAGTTGTCAGGAGATCTGTGCATATGTCATTTAAATGTTTTCTCCTTAACTTGCTGTTCAGATTTACTGGAGAAGGTAGGTATCACCTACACTTACGGCCTCTCCTGACCTCTCCTCATAGTGAGGCAGAGACAGATCTCTTCCCGGATGATATTGCCTTTGTCACAGCACATGAACATTGATGTTACCACTGCAACTGTCCCAACTGAGAAAGAGGATGGTGGAGGAACAATATTTGTTCAATATCTATCAGAGCCTTTTCTCCTGTCTTTTATAAATTCTGTGCATTACAGAAAGACTTCAAGGAAAGGCCATTTACCAAGGGGAACCTCATTTCCTTAGAGATGATTATTATTATCTCCAAATGCAGACATCTGTGCTCTGATGTAGCTTACACCAAGGAGCAGTGCCAGAACTGACAAGGTTCAATTTGTCCGTATGTGCACTCTCTAAATGAGTTCAGAGAAGTCTGTATGTGCTCAGTTGCACAGCCACATGACAGGAGCTCGATTTAGTTCTTATTTCGCCATCACCATCACTAAAACTGTAAGAAGATCTCTCGTGCATTGGTCCTAGAGAAGTACCTGTATCCTGGCCTTCCCTTTGCAACCACAAGTGACGTCTCTTTCCACTGGCTACTCCTGTATTCTTTGTTTCAGAACAGAGTGGTACACCAGAACCCTGGAGAGAGGAATTACCACATCTTTTATGCTCTGCTAGCTGGTGTGAGCGGGGAGCAGAAAGGTAATTTCATTTTTTGGGATATGACTCTGTCCTTCTTCCAGTCCAGCATGTGAAGGAAGTCTAAGTCAGTTAGAGCATGGATATTTCAGGTACTTGATATGTAACTTTTTCTTGAAGGCCATATGGTGATCATGGGAAACAGCAAGGGGAATTAAGAGAAAAGCTGAGAATGATAGAAATGCTGTATGAGAAAAGACACTTCAGGCATTCTAAGCTGGAGGCAAAAGTCTGTGCAAAGTCATGAGGTAATAAAAAGGAAGAGTTAAGAGTCTTGACTCAGATGCTGATGGAAGCTGTTCAAGGAGTTCAGAGACAGACACACATTTACAACAAAGCTTCCGTATAGGTAACAGGAGAGATAAGAATTAGAGACCAGCGATGTAGTGTCAGGACTAGAGTTGAAACATATCTAATATCTGAACAAAGGGTTTATAGCTCTGTAGGTGTGGAAGGGAGAGGTGGGTCTGGAAGAGAGCATGCAGAGAAAGTGGCAGCTGCAGGCTGAGAAAGAATCCTCTGTAGCACAGCACCCGCTTAACAACAATTGTGTGTACCTTACCCAGGCATTGCTGAGCACTAGTGGTCTCGCTGAAGAGGTCAGATAGGTGGGCAGGATCATGATGCTGTTGCACTCTGGTTTCGAGAGACTGGGGTATTTCTTTATGCCTTTGTTCTGAAGAATTGGGCCTGACACAGAGTGGAACAGAGTAGGGCTTCATTTCTAGGGAGTTCCTGCAGGAGTGGCCATGTAGGTCAATTCAGAGATCCATGTAAAGCAAAGGAAAACAATGGAGAGTGTGGTTATCAGCAGATAGGAAAAGAACACAAACCAGATTATTTGCTTCAGCAGACCCCTGCTTTTCTTCCTCATCTCCCTTTCTAAACCAGTGTCCCAGATTGCTTCACTTCACCCATCTGTAATGTGTTTCTGGCTCTTGATCATCCTTATCTCCTTTCTCTGTAGATCTTGTAGTTTTCCTCTAATCTTTTTGAAATGAGGGATCAAGCCTATAGGTAGTATTTAATATCTGGTTGTGCTACAGATATGTACAGAGACTTAATTCTGGTTTTATATTTTGTTTTGTGTTCCTTCTAAAACTGAAGGAACTGAACCATGTTGAGCTTTTGACTACTGCTCAGCACTGAGATGTTGCTTTCAGAAATCTTACTGTGACTCACTGAACTCCGTCTCAAGTGGTGAGGCCTAATTTAGAGGTCATTACTGTGTGCATATAGTTAAGACTATTTTTCTATACACTTTATGAGATTGGATTTTGTCTTCTGTTGGTTTTTGGTTTGTTCCTTTTTTTTTCCTGAGTTAATTCAGCATTGAAACATTCTTCAGTGACTCTGCAGCTTGGGATTTGTCTGGGGTTTTTTTGCATACTATCTGCAAGCTTTGTTACTGCACACCCTCCTTCTCTTCCTCTGTGCATTCGCTGTCTAGGGTGTGGCTTTGAGGCATATAGAATCTGTTCAGATGAATTCTCTCCATGGTAAACATACACAACTGTTTTAGGAGACCAAGATCATAGAATGAAAAGCCTGATTGCTAAATAAATTGTACTCCCTGTCTCTTTTTCTTTTGTTGCAGAGAGCCTTTCCCTATCTGAGCCAGGGACTTATCGCTACTTGAACCAGTCTGGTTGTGTGACTGATGAGAACTTGAATGACGTAGAGATGTTCAGTAAGGTCATGGTGAGTCCTGTCTTAACTCCTTCTGATCTTCTGGGCACATGCTCATATATGTGCTGCAGGGCCCAGATCTCACGTGTTCAGTGAGTCTGAAGCTCAATTCTATCTGTTTATGGTAAAAACAAGGCTTGAAGAGTGTTTTTTTAGTGTACAGAAATGAGGGAATTTGAGAAAGAGTTAAGGATGAATAATAATTTAGAATTATGGAGACTTTGGGAAGCATGAACCTCACTCTCTCCCATGTTCCTAGAAGTCTTCTAGATGGCCTGATGCAGGAAACGTCACATGGACCATTTGGTCTGAAGTTTGGTCTAAAGATAATATTCTCCAGAAGTCTTCTGGTAAAGTTGTATCACCCATGCAAATGGCATATTCTGAAACACCACACAGATTTCAATAGGCATCAGTAACTTTATCAGAGGTTATGGTTTAGCAGGATGAATATACAAGTCATGTTTTGTTCCATGAGTGGTTATTGGCCTGAGGGCTTCAATAATGTTGGTGCAACTGGATAGGCAAGGTGAGAGGATTTCAAGAGCTCCTGCTTAGGTGTGATTTAAGGGAAGGAAACGTCTTCTGTACAGACAGCAGAGGTTTTGGTGCCAACATAGCACTTCAGCTGAGGAAGGATCTGGAGACAGGAAGGGATCTGGAGCCCTGGAGTGTCCCACTGCCAGGGCAAATGCACAGACAGTACCTCTCAAAGTCAGTTTATGGCCCAAGAACCCCAGCTCACACACACTAAGACAGAGGGTATGTGTCACACTTCTTCATTGTCTGGTAACCTGTTTCTAGCCTTCTAGCAGTTAATGCTGAAAGCCTGGTTTTAAGTCTTGCTGCATAAATCTACTATTCTAAGCTAGAGTAAATTAAGAGGTTTACATGGATCAGAGTAAATTTATTATATGGAAGGCAATAAGGCAGAATGTGGAAGCAGTCCAGTGACACCTGTAACCTGCACTGCCAGTGTTCAGGGAAGGATTCCTCACATAGGCACAGATAAACACATTCTTAATGTGACGGGCAGGCAATGACAGCAGTGGTGTTCAACTTGAGGATAGGGCAAATGCCTATCTGCCTTTGATGGAGGTAGAGTAAATGAAGAATGGGAAACAGTGAAGATGCTTGACAGCTGTGTAGCTGAGAGAAGGACTGTGCCTTCCTATTTCACTTAAATTCCTGAAATTTTACCTTAATTCTGAGTTTTACATCTTGTACGGGCTGGGCACGAGTGTGGTGGTTGCATTGTACTGTGGCTGTATGTACAGTCAACATTAGCTGTGTGATTTTGCATAGACTGCCATGAAGGTGATGGACTTCAGTACTGAAGAAATCAGAGACATCTTCAAACTTCTTTCTGGCACACTTCATTTGGGAAATGTTGAGTTCATGACAGCTGGCGGGGCCCAGATTACAACAAAACCAGGTAAGTGAGACTATGGCAGTTTAGTAGACCACGCAAAGCCCCATAAGGCCCCCAATAAAGCTTACTCTTTTGTCCCTTCTCCCTCTGCTGTGCTGGTCTGCCGTGCCTTTGCCAACAAGTTCCCTGCAGTCAAACCCAACAAAAGCATTGCCGCAGGATGCATGGCTTTGGAGGTTGTGGCCCTGTGATGCATTTGTTCTTGATACTTTCAGGCTGAGTATACAGTGTCACAGTTTATCTTCTGTGCTGAAAGAGCAGGAAGAAATAGGAACAGGGTGGAGTTTCAGGTAAAACTAGTCTGTTACAGACTTTCCCATATCTTCTCTTGAAGCATTTGCTAGTGTGTACTCAGTTACAGTTACCGAGTCTTGAGGTGGTCTGGTAAAGTGAATCCCTAAAATGACAGAACCAATAAATATATATATTACCAGTACTTCAAGCCTTTAGTTAATTGCCTCTCTTCTTGACATTCAAGTTTAGCAATCCCATGCTTAGACTGCACTATTGTGCCTTTAGGAAAACGTGTCTTCTCATTCAGTAACTTTGTTGGTGTTGAGCTTTAGACAGTGCTTTGCTCCTCCTGTTGTTAGCAGAAAGGCTGACTTGCATGAGTGTCTCCCTGTGGGTTGTAAAGGGTGCTGAGCCTACCTGAGTCTGGGGTGAGCTTACAGCTTTGGATGTGCCAAGGACAATTAAGTAAAGAGGAGTGTGTTTTGGGCAGGGTCTTAGTCACTTTCCTTGGAGGAGTCCCTGGGATTTCCTCACTGAGCTGCAGAATGTGAATCCCCCATGAGTGATGGGAATCCATGCAGGAGAAAAAAGTGTGTCCTCCTTTGTTACTAGTGCTGAACATTGCCAGTGACCTCCTGGGCTTAGACGCCTTTCAGCTCTCTGAAGTACTGACACAGAGATCCATGATTTTGCGTGGGGAAGAGATCAGCTCCCCTCTCACTGTGGAACAGGTAAGTGTCTTACTGTGTGTTACTGCTTCTGCCACTTCTGCATTTCCAGGCTGTCTCTCTCGTATCATCCATTCAAGTTTAGGGTTTCCTGTTCCACTCCCTAGGTGCTCACCTGCATCCTCAAGTATTTTGCCCGTATTGGTAGTTTGGGTCCCAATGTTGGCTCTACTTTCTAGACTTTACAGGGGAGATAATTTGAAAATGTCAATGCACAATACTTGTTTTAAGCCACCTTCACTCAATAGGAATTGCTTATAGTTTTGTCATGCAGAAGGTACATCGGATGCTTTGTGGTAGTTGCACGTGCATGTGCTTTTACCTTGCAGAACTCCCAGGTTGTGCTACATTTGCTGAAAGATAAAAGCTAACACACAAAATATCAGGCAGATAGTAGCTCATTACCCCACAGTAGCTTCTTTGTGTATTCATACAACCATAGAGAAGGACCAATCAAGGTGATACATAGTTCTCATTTTCTGAACTTTTACTACATGCTGGAGTCAGTCCTGCTTATCTGTTGATTTCTCTGAGGTTCATTACAGTGTTGTGCCTATGAACTTTAGCTTGTGGTGTTGCTGATCACTTGAGGGCACTCTTGGTTTTTTGGGTCCATGCACTAATAACTGTAGAAAATCTTCTGTCATTAATAAAATGCAAGACACAGAGAAACAAGGAATATTATTAGGATGGAAAAAGCATCATGGTATACCAAAATGAACATCTCTAATGGAAATTGTGTGCTGGCACAGACTGCAGAGGGTTATCAGTCCAACCCCTACATTGGCAGGGAAACCAGAGTTGCTAGGCTCTCCCTGATAAATGTCTGTCTAACTTTCTTTCTGATTTCCCATGGAAGGAATTTCACAGCCTCTTTAAGTATCCTGCTGTAGCTGCCACGGAGTCTGGAGCCAAAAAGATTTTCCTTGTATTTAGATTACCTTTGACATCCCAGAGGTCCACCTTACAAGCTTCTACTTCTGTGAAATTTTTTATGTGGTATTCTCTTTTCTAAGCTAAACAGTCCAGTTCCTTGGGTGTTTCCTTGTAAGTCATTTTCTAAATCTCTTCTTCCTCTTCTGATTGTGTTTCCCTACATCTTTCAAGGAGTAGAACACCTGTAACTGGGCATCGTGTACAAACTGAAGTCTCAACAGTGCTCTTTACAGCCAAGCAATCTCTTCTGTTCTTGGTGTGGACACATCTGCTAATATACAAGAGGCCATGCTTTGCTTTTAAGAAATGGTATCTTTTTCTCATAGTCTGTAACCTTTCTTTGCAGTGAAATCGTGTGAAAATTATTTTTCAGCCCAAAGTCTGTGGTAGATATCTTCAGTATCTAGTACCGCAGTTTCTCTTCCTCGTTGCCTGTCCTAGATAAGCCATGTGAATTGAGCACAAGAATTGATAACAAATAATGTCAGAGACACTCCATGTGGTCTGGAGCAACAGTGTGGAGTCGTAGGATTTACAGGAGTCTCCCTGAGCAGAGATTTCCCTGATAGCATAGCTATTCCTGACATTTGTTCATGTTGGACCCCACACTTACTGCTCGCAGCCCAGTGAAGTACTAAAGATTACAAGAAAATTGTTATAGCAGGTGGATGCTACTACTTAGCTGTCTTCACTGGGTGAGTCTGTGGCACTGAACACTGGGCCTGTAAAGACTGTTCCCGCTTAAGCCCTCATGTACTGTGCCCACCTATTCCCACTTGCTGTTTGCAGGGAGATGTTGACAGAGCTGCCAGGGATTTCTCATTGTGTAATGGGCTCGTCACCCATCTGAGCTTTGACATTTCAGTGGGCTGAATGGATGAACTGGCCTGAAGGCGGGCAAAGCTGGGAGGGTGAAAGGAGCCTTTGAGAATCTCATTTGAGCCGTGTCATGGAGAGAGCAGCTCTGCTTAATGGCTGGATGGGGACGTCTTGTTCCTGGAAAATGATTCCAACTTACTGGCCAGAGACACTACAGAGGCATGATCTTGAGGGCATTCTCAATCCCAAATAGTAAAACAGACCAGCTGACAGAGAGAAGAAATAGCCAGAAAAGGCATGTGTGGCCATGTTCTCTTCTGTAGAGAAGGGAGGTTACTGTATGTTCTTGGCCTTGGGCTGCTGGAGAGGAGATACTAGCCAGGAAGAGAAAGGAGGAGAAAAACCGTGAAACTGGGTGAAAAGCAGGATCTTGCAGGCTGGGCCTAAGGAGCTTGTTTGAAAGGGGTTGGGAGGATTCAGAGGCAGTTGGCCTGTGCTACCAGCAAAGCAGAACAGAAGTCACATTATGCAGACTTGCAGAACTGAAGAGGATGAGGGTGCGTTTAGAAGATCTCTTGTCATTGCTGGTTGGGCCTACTGAATGAATTACTCTGGTGTTGCAGTTGAGACAGAGTAAACAACCTGTAATTCATCTAGATGCTGCAGTTGACTTATGAAATGACAAGATTATAGCTTTTATCCTTGGTTTTTTAACATACTTGCCTGCCCCTCAGCATTATGTTCATTAGATGTCAACTTATTCTCCCAGATGGGAGACTGCTACTTGTCTGGGAGGGACAGAAAAACAGGCAGAAAGCTGTGTTGGTTCATGTTGTGTAGCTCCTTGCAGTTACTAGTCTGAGGAAATACCAGTAAATGTCCTTGGGCATACCCTGATATTTGTCTCTATGTGTTTGTGATCTCCAGGATCTTTCCCCACTTCCAGCATCTTTCTTCCAGTCCAGATCTTTGCTGTCTTCTTTCTTAGCCCTTTTTCTGCTCTCTGGGATCATACTTTCTTTTTGGGAACCCTTATTTTTGGCCTCCTCTCTTTCCAGAACTCTGAGCCCTGGTTTTTCAGTCTAAATAGTATATGTGCAGAGGGACAATGTGCAACCAGCCTCTTAGTTTGTGATTCTCTCTCATGTCTCTTTATTAATTGGAGGATTTGTGATGTGCCACATTTGTTTAGTCCAAGTATTATAAAATTTTACAACTTCTCTTTAAAGCTGCTTTTTGTGGCTATCGAATAGTAGGCTTTTGTTGAGATTTCAAAAGTTTGGTTTTGGACATTCATCCACACATTTACATACACCAAATTATCTGCTGCCTGTTAGCTGTCACAACTTAAGGGTTTGGTTTTTTATTTTTCACCTATGATACTTGGTTATGATCCCTGCATGGGACATTGGGTCAGCTCCAGAAGGGTCTCTCAACCCCTGCTCTTTCAGGATATGTATCCTGGCTGTTGGCTGGCATACTTGTCTTCCAGTAAGATAATGCTGTTAGCTGGGAAGTTTTGGAGAAGGGATTTTTGAAGGTAACTAGGTGGCAAAATATTCTTATTAAATCCTGCCCCAACAGTTTTTAAAAACCAAGTGGATACCTATTTGCCTGCTCTACTAGGAATACTGAACCGAGATGCCTTGGCTGTCACTGCAAACATTTGCTCAGGTGATGCAAATGTCTGCTGCAGGCTTTAGTCATGAAGTATTTATTCACTTTCCCTGCCCCAGCACTTGTTCCAAAAGATGCCAGTGGTTTTGCTACTTCCTTCAGCCTCTCAAGTTCCGTAACCCAAAGGTCATATATAGTACATCTGTGTGTGTCTGGGCAATTTGAAAACTTAAGTGTTGACTATACATATGAATGCTGCACCATACACAACCAGTACAGATGCTGAGACAGCTGAAGAGTGGAGGAACCTGAAGTCCCATAGAGATTCATAGTCCCCCTTATATCCTCCCTGTGACTCATTTTTTCTCTCTGTATTTACAGGCAGCTGACTCCAGGGACTCTCTCTCTATGGCGCTCTATTCCCAGTGCTTTTCATGGCTCATTAGCAAGATTAATACAAAAATCAAAGGCAAGGAAAACTTCAAGTCTGTGGGCATCCTGGATATCTTTGGCTTCGAGAACTTTCAGGTCAGGATTTTGTCTTTTGCAGGATGGGTTGCTATTGGAGATGTCAGTGCATATAGGAAGGGATTTTGGTTGATTTGTATTCTGTTTAGGTTAGCATAGGGCATTCAGGGATTTCTCCCCTGCCACTTCTCCCTGGAAGCAGCAAGATACAATTAGCTGCCACTTGTATTCATGCAGGCTGATGTTCAAAGTCTGGTTTGTGACACAGACCCTAAGCAAATGTACTGTGCTAAGTAAAACTTAATTTTTTACTCATATACAAATTAAATGTCCAACTCCTATGTGCACATTGTTTGTTTACATCTGTTTTGCCTTGTGTTGAGAATCCTGTGTTTAGTGCTTCTGCCTGTGACTGATGAGGGATTTTGTTGAACAGCCACATAGTGTCTGCTCAGATATTTCACAGAAGAGAAAGTCAAGTGGACCAATGCTTAGGGAATTACATTTCTTTCTTCCTAAGAATAAGAGAGGTGTGATTGTGTTTACTACCATTTAGGCTCACTGAATTAACCTTGCATGAGTTATAAAAGCTGTTCTCCTAGTGAACCTCCCCATAGTGTCCTCCTCATGTCCCTCTGACACCCCCTGCCTCATGCTCTCTGGCTCATTTCCAGGCCAGGCACCTTCTCCATCACTCTTACAGATTCTTTTAGAGCTTGGGAAGAGCAATGTTAAGTTTTATGGTATTTATTTCTTCTTACAGGTGAATCGTTTTGAGCAGTTTAACATCAACTATGCAAATGAGAAACTCCAGGAATATTTCAACAAACACATCTTCTCCTTGGAGCAGCTGGAGTACAACAGGTGAAAAATGGAGGGAGATGAGGCTACTATTGCTTTCATGATTGGTGGAACAAAGGACATCATTGCTCTGTGCTCTCCAGTCCCTACCCTTAAGGCAAAAGGGCCAACTAGGCCTTAGTGCAACCCTAACTGTGGATGTGTCTCTGTTAGCACTGTCCATGTGCTTTGCCAGCTTAGGACACTTGTCCAAGCAAAAGCTTGCTCTCTTGTAGTATTTAGAAAGCCCAGATTCCCTTCTGTCTGTCAGCTGAATGGGCAGATTTTGGGCTTTAATCCATTAGGATACACGGTCACTGGCCGTATTACTGACTACAGTAATGATTTACCTCACATAGTGGTACTGTTATAATATGGTATTGTCATGCAGGTGAAATCTTGGTGTGCCAAAAATGAAGTCCCTAAAGAGAGACGTTTAGATATCCAAGAGCTCTTTCGGTCCTAGAGATTCCTGTGCTGTGAAAAGTACCCTTTTCCTTAACAAGATTTAAATCAGGCTGTCTCCTGAGCTTAAAGAGCATGAAGCTTTCTGCACAGCTGTTTCTCTTCCGTGGGCTTCATATTGGGTTGTATTTTGTGAAGTATCTGGGATGTTCTAGAGTATTTTTGCTTCTAGATAAGGCTGCTAGACAAATTCTTCAGTACTTGCTCTGAAACAGAAGCCTTTGTGTTTGTGAATGAAGCAATTGAATAGGGTCAGTGAGGGCGAATGAGAGCAGCCTTGTAAAGGGAGACAGTTGAATAGGCAATTCATGACATTCTAAAGACTACAAAACTGCAAGGCTATTTATGCACTCACTTCTCAGGCCAGTTCCACCAGTGCAGGAAGCTTGTATTAGGAATGGTATCATCCAGACAAGATTTGCTGATGATTACATAGGAATTTAAGTTCTGTGGCTGAACTTTGGAGAAAAAAAGGAGAGAATTTTATTAACTACTCAAGTTATTCTAGGGTGATGTGCTCAAAGCTCATCTTTCACAGTCTCAGCTTTGCTTGCTGAGCTTTAGTAAGTGAATGTTTCAGCATTTGATTACACAAGGGGTCTATGGCACTAGAGACAACTTGATTCGTTTGTCATTTGATTTGTTTCAGAAAACTCTGTTCCCTTCAGTTCTGGGAGGTGTTCTTGCTCTTAGAAGGAATGTAAGAGGTCTTGCAAAAATTGTTGCAAAAATCTGAAACACTGGGAACTGGTATTTTTTTGTTGTTAAGTGGTTAAGATATTCTGTTTCCTGTTGGGGATGGATAGTTCCTACCATTCTTCAGAAGTTATTCCAGTTTGTTGCTTCCAACTGTTGCCCACGGGTTTTTGAACCTAAAAGTATTAAGCTTAGGCTGAAGAGTTTGTAGCCAATAGCTTCACTGCCTGCAGAACCTTAGCCTTCACCTCAAAGGTGTCTGTATGAGAATGTCAGTAAGTACACATAGCCTGTAGTCTTCCTTGGATTCCTCAGCAAGAGTTACTCCCAGGCTTCTCTGAATTATGAAAACATAAACAGCCTGTGTTACAGCAGACTGTAAGAAGGTGGGAAACACATTCAGCACGTTTACTGAATGTCATGGATGATTTTTGAAGCATGCTTACTGCACTGCTCTACTGGCACCAGCTCCCATTCTGAAAGATGCAGGGCCACCCTGTGATCCTCTCCCTGAAAAGTTGCTCCTGTCTGTTCTTCTGATGGACCTATGAATTGTGGTTCAGTCTTCTGGCAGGCGTGCTTCAGGCCTGCTTTACAGATTGGTGAGTCGGCAGTTAACTCTTATAGCTGTGTAGCAAGCTGTCCCATCATCACCACCACTTGGGCTGATGCTCATCACTCCTGAAGGAGCAACTGAGAGCAACTAGAATTTCTGAGTGCTTGGTGTGGAATTTGGTCAATGACTACAATATAGCATCAATCTAAATCACGGGGATGGATAAGAAAGGCTGTCTCCTACTTCCATCTCCTTGTGTTAGTAGTGCACTGTGCATCCTATTCTTTTTCCTCAGCCGTGCTACAACCTAATTCCTGAACATCAGCTTGAGTCCTGGGACAGCTGCCATGCTCAGCTACTTCTATTCTGCACCTCAGGGCACTGGATCTTGCATTTCACATCTTTGTTCTGTTTGTTCTTGACTGTCAGGGAAGGGATAAACTGGGAAGCCATTGACTGGATGGATAATGCAGAATGCCTGGACCTTATTGAAAAGGTGAGCAATTACCTGTGACTGTTTTCAGGGATCACAGAGGGGACTGGTGATTGTTTTGAGAACTCCCCTAGCATTTCCTGGGCTTTAAAGCAGGTAGTTGCTTAGATCTCTTCCCGTTGTGACCTAACAAAAGTATGAGCTGCTCTAGCCGTAGTCCTGGCTCAAGAAAGCAGATCTCTGCTCATTGTTGAGAGTAAGCTTAGGGAGAGTGTCATAGTTTTAGACAGGGAGCCGTGTTTTAAGTAATCACCTTAATGTGATTTTTTAAATAACCTCCACTTATGTTCTGCTTGCTGAATGTGTTGATTGGCCACAAATTTGCTTTTGGCTTGAGCTTTGCTGGGTATAACTCAGGGCTTATTGCTCAATGTGCTGTTCAGATCTTCAGTTTTTGGCTTGGTGCTGTGTAGTTAGAGCTTTTGCTGACTGTAAAAGCTCATCTCTTGTTTGGCCGTAGAAACTGGGTCTACTGGCTTTGGTGAATGAAGAGAGTCGATTCCCCAAAGGCACAGACAACACCCTTCTGGAAAAACTTCACAGCCAGCATATGGTAAGTAAGAAAATAACCTGGCAGGCAAATCATCAGTATGTTAGCCCCATCAGCCCCTCAAATTTGAAAGCGAAGGTTTTGTTGATGTAAAATATGTTCTTTGTGCAGGAAATTTAAAATGCCTTAGGCCCAAACCTGCAAGTGTTTAATAAGGCTGCACTAAAGAAATGTAATATGTGAAGAAACTCAAAAATAGTCTCTTGTGCACATGGAGAGAGAGGGTGTGTATTCTACAAGCTGTGAGCAGAGGAGGCTTGAATTTGTAGCACGGGGTGGAGGTCAGGTCCTGCTGTCTGCGACAGGACACGGAGCAGCACCCCAGGCACAGGATGTGGCTGCATAGTGTACATGGGTTTCTCCAGCCTGCTGACTCACAGGAGTCTGCTCCACAGCATGTCAGATCTCTGTCTCCTGGGGCTGGGGACAGCTTTTGCCTTGTGACTTGTAATGAAAGCTCTCTTATTGTTCCTAATTAATTAAATTCTTTGCTCCTCTTTCTTGTATTTTGGACACTGGAGTTGAAGGGCTTTTTCTTGCAGGTCAGAAAGTTATTCTGGGGACACAGAAACCACAGTGAGATCACTGTAGCAATCTCTTACCCTGGCTCTGGTACAGCCAACATTCTGGTCTTCTTCATAGTAAATACACTGAAAAAAAAAGCAAATTAAACCTTGTAGCAAAGGCTTGTGGAATAATTTACAACTTTAGTAAGACCATTGTCAGCTAAAAAGTTTCCTGGTCCTCTGATTCAGGCTTCATCCAAGCCTGCAAACATAGAAATTTGTATCTTTTACCTGATCTTTTTTATTAATAATTGGCATAGATATTCTGATTTTTCACATTTACACCTAACTCTGCTAGTAGTACTCACAGTTATCAAGTGGATACAACAGCAAAGACTTCTGGTTGGCTCTTTACACATAAATTTGTGGAAATATTTCCTTTCCTTAGGCTTAAACTGATGCCTTCAATTTAGTCTGCTGTGGCTTTCCATTGTATTATAGATCAGAGTATATGAAAGTGCCTGATTTACCTTTTACAGTTTTTTATTGTTGTTGATATTGTGTTAGCTTTTAATATAGAACTTATAAATATTTTTAATACATCACTTGTTCTGAATTTTCTTTCTGAACTATCCCAACCTCTTTGGTTTGTCTCCAAATGGAGAAATTTCAAAGCTCCTCTTTCTGTCTGCTGTTTTTGTCTGAATCCCGGTGCATCTTTTCTCTATTCTTTTCTGAGATAAATAATCAGACCAGAATGCAGTTCCATTGGTAAGAAGGTACCTGTGGTTTATTATGCAGCAGCATGAGACTATCAGTATTATTTTGTGTTCCTTTACGTCCCACAACGTTTTGGTTGCTATTTTTGGTGATTTTCATGCATTGAGTAGCCTTTTCATTAGCCTTCCATAGTGTCACCTCTGTCTGCTTTGAGGGGATAGCAGTTAACATGGAACCCTAGGGAGCTTATAAGAGATGTAAGAGGCTGAGGAGCTGAAGTGCAGGGAGGAATGATGAAGCAGATAGTGCTCTAGTGTTTGCATTTTTTGAAGGCGAAAGTGTTTTTCATACCAGTTGAAGTCTCTAGTGCTGTCTGGAAGAACACTGGAAGGCATCCAGATGTTGCTGGAAAGCCCTCTTTCTTCTCTGTGTTTTCTGTGGGTTGCAGTAGGCTTAAGGAGGAAAAGCACAGAGCTTGAATTTAAAAGAATATGACCTCTTACACAACTGGGGAGAGGAGCAATAAGGAAGATGTGAGATGGAACCATAAGTCTTCCAAGTGTGTATGAAATACCAGGGCTTGCTAGAGAGGGAGAGGAGAAGAGGATGCCAGTTCACATGAGAGAGTCAGTAGCAGTTTGGAGTGGAAGAGAGGGAAGTTTGTGTCTGGAAGATGATTACTAGGTGGGGGAAAGGAAAGAGCAAAGAAATGTGATCAATATGAGAAGGAAACAAGGCAATGAAAAAGTTTTCAGTAGCACTAACAAAGTGCTACTGATCAGAAGCCATTCACCTGATACTGCTAAGGGAACTTGAAGATGAAAGAGTTGAATTACTCACAAAATTGTGCAACTTCTTACTTAAAATGTTCTTAGTACTTGGATCTTAAAAAGTGGGAAAATATTTTAATCTTTGGAAAGTATTTTAGGAAAATATAGGCCTGCAATCCTTATTTCACTGTTGAGTAAATCCACAGAACATAGGTGGTCAGTCACCTCAGTGGTGGGAGGCCTGTGAGACTCTGCTCTTATCAGCACCGAGGTGACAGTTTTCTGATGATTCATGAGGCAAGGCTGGACAGAGAGGAGCCTTGCAAGACTGATTGGGTTGTAAAAGAAGATGAAGAGCAGTGTAAGTAAATGTAGAGTGGTGTGCCTGAAGGAAAACAGTCCCAGTTTCACATTTGAAATTATGAGCCCTCAGCTGATTGCTGCTCTTCAGGAGCAAGCCCCAGACAGAGGCTGTGATGGATAGTTCTTTGCGAAAATGAGCACAGTGCTCAGTGGTAGTAAAACACCCAGTTCAAGTGTTAGAAAACTCCTAGCAAAGAAATGGAGTAAAAGCAGGAAAACATCATCATGGCACTGTCTGATCCATGGGTCACCAGCACTTTGAACAGTGAACACCACTGGGCCCCATCACTTAAGAAAGGACTATATCAGATCTGGTAAACAACAGGTCTGAGATGGCTTCAGTGCTATGGAAAACCATGCTGAAGGGACCCTTGAGTGGGGAGAAAAGGTGACTCAGAGGGAATGCGATGGGCTTAAAAGTCACACGTGGCCCATTGAAGGCAAATGGCACTAATGGGAGCCAGGCTGCAGTTTCCTGTGCAGTTGGTTCAGAGCTCTCTGCAAAAGGACACCCTGTCTACAAGAAGTCTGCATGGATTAAGGTGTGGATTGAGCAAGTCTTTCAGAGAGATATCCAGTAGAGGATTACTAGTTAGGAAAAGAGTTGAAGTTTGAGAAAGTATTAGGGTAAAAGTATCATTTAATTGCCTTGTTCTTACTCTGCTCCTATGTTGCCACTGCAGGATGCAGAATAATCATCTGGATGGATCATTGGTCTCAAGCAGGATTGCTTCTTACATAGTTACTAGTTTTCAAAAACAAAACAAAACAAAAAGGTGGGAAAGGAGATTAGAACAGCTAGGACGAGAAAGGAAAAATGAATATTGAAAAAAAGAGAGAGGTGCAAAGGATGATGAAATATAGAGGAAGGCAGGAGATTAGTGTTGAATTTCTTTTGCCAAAGAAAAGATGTGTAGGTGTTCTGCAAAGCTGCCATCTTCCCTGCATCCTGACCCCATGTCCTGCACCACGTGGTTTGTGGGGAGCTCAGTCTCCTCAGGTGCCAGACATTGCAAGAATTAACATTTCATCCATGGCATGCCTGCCCAACCTTGATTCTGCAAGCCCTTGCTCACATGAGGAATGCCTTGAAGGGCTGGATTTTTCCATCTTATTGGAATAACATACTTGTAATGTAGCTGCAGACATCTGCAGCAAATGTGGTTGGTCTCTGCAACAACTAAGGTTTTTGCCCATGCCAACATTGTCATAGTCATGGTAGAGTTTCTGTCTGAGCTTATTTATTCTCACACTGGCATCATAAGAAGTCTTCTTTTTCTTTCATTTCAGAGCAACCACTACTATGTGAAGCCTCGGGTAACAGACCATCAATTTGGCATAAGACATTATGCTGGGGAGGTAGGTGTTTGTGGTGTATCTGTGAGAAGCATGCTGTATCTTGGGCTTGAGGCCCTTGATTTTCAAGTCCAAAAATCAAGAATGTGTCTCAGAGCTGTGTGTTTCCACACAGTTAGCGTAGAAGAGGGAAGAGAGCACAGGGAGTGTGATGGGCTTTAAACAGAGCGTTGTTCTCTATATTCTCCAGCTTGGATGTTTACTTGAATTTCTCATGTAACTTTTGGCTCGGGAGGTAAACTCCTCTTTGCATCTGTTGCTCCTGTTGTCTTTTCTTGGTCATTCATGAACAAAAGAAACCCAAAGTAAAAGTCACAGGAAAGTTTGACTTCTGGGAAGGAGGAGAAAAGGCTAAATAGCTATTGCAAAAAGGAAAAGATCTCCCAAGCATTTAAGGTTAAATGCTGCTCTTTGTGTGCGGAGATATGGAGCAGATGGAGGTATGTCAAGGGAGAGCACCTGCATACTGAAGAAGGGCTAAACCTCCTCCTTGAATCATAGCTGCTGAGCACCAGTGCTCCTGAGGTGAGGGCACTGGGTGGCATAGTTAGTATTTCCTGAAGTGAATGGAGTACCTCACACCTTGCCCAGGCTTTCCCTGCTTACACACCCCAGGCAAATCTCTGCAGCTGTTTCACTTGGCTTCTGCGTTTGAGGTATTTTTGTGGTTTTGGTTTTTTTTTAATTGATGGCTAAAAGCCATTTTCTTGCTGGTAGCTGCAGAACTCTGGAGCTCTTTGACCTCTAGAATTTGGATCTTGGCACATGCCTGCAGCATGTGTAGCTGTGCTGGAGGTCTTGTACGTTGGCATGTTAATGTAGAAGTGCTTAATGATTTGTATGGTGCTGTTCTAGCAGCTTTATCTGTGTTGCAGGTGCTATATGATGTCAGAGGCTTCCTGGAGAAGAACAGAGACACCTTTCGAGATGACATTTTAAACATGCTGAAAGACAGCAGGTATGCTCACCTTATGCTTGGGAGGAGACCACATCTTTTGGACTGGACTAAGCCACATTTATGGAATAGCCAGACCAAGGAAAGCAGCTGCTTTTGTCTGAGCATCATTCATTTATCATTCTTCAATTGGTGTTTAAGTGTCCTGGCAAAAGAAAGGAGAGCTGGAGAAGTCGCATGAGGCACAGATTTAATCAGTGCTCTTGTTGCTGCAGTTTTGAAAAGAGTTGCAAAAGCATGACAGAAAACACTGCAGGCAATGCTCATTTTCTCCCTCCTCTCTTCTCTCTTTCCTCTTTTTCCTCTTACCTCCCTTTCCCAACAATGGCAAGTTTGCCTCAAAATGAGTAGAAGCTCTTTGTCATGCTGTCAATTGCCAGCCTTTGTACAGAGGCTACTTGTTTTCCAGCCTTAGTGGGTGCTTCCTTCCTCATCCTGAGCCAGACTGAGCCCTTGCTGTGGGCCCAGGCTTGGCCCCTAAAATTATAACCCAGTGCTGCAATGTGACCTGAGAGAAATGAGCTTGAGCAAGGTCTGGAAGACAGAGGTGGGACCTCATAGAAGTAGAGAGGCATTTAATAACGTAGCAGATCCCATTAAGTTTTTGAGTAGTAATTCAACCACGTGCCTCTTAGCACAGTCCATGTATTGCCTTTGGGCTCCAGCCTGATGAGACTGTTTCAGAAGTGCATCTTCTCAAAAGTCTGCTGCACTGTTTGCGCTGTGAGCAGCCTTGAAACAACCTTGAGGGAGCTGAGAGTGTGAGCTACTCATTGCTGCTTGACTTGGACAGTGGCATCTGGGGAATGTTTCACACAGGGCTTGAAGCCAGAATTGTGGTCACCATTGTCCAACATAATATAAGGACTCAGGGTGTTTCAAGAAGCCAGAAAGGGAAATTCCACTAGAAGCAATCCTAATGATAAACTGGCACAAGCAGCGCTGGAGAGCTTTGTGCAACTTTGTAAGAACCAGCATCACTGTGTAAGGAGTGGAAAAATGCTGAAAGATTCCCCAGATCTCACCTACACTGAGGGCAGCTCTAGAAGCCCTCTGGCCACAGAAGGGCTGTGGTTGCAATTGCACAAGCCTAGCCATGAGGTAGCTAGCTCAGGAGAGGTGTGATGGCACATAGTCCAGCTGGAGAACCTTCCAGGTAGTTTTGCAGACACTGTGGCACAGCAGGAATAAGAATGAAGTTTCACACTGGAGGAGAGCAGCAGCTGAGAATGAGGGCCCTCTTCTCACGAGTGTCTTTCATCATCTTTAATTCTTCTCTCTTAGGCTGGACTTCATCTATGACCTTTTTGAAAGAGTGTGCAGTCGTTGCAGTGAAGAGACACTGAAGATGGGCACCCAGAGGCGCAGACCGACTGTCAGTTCTCAGTTCAGGGTAGGATGTTTTCCAAGAGAACAGCAAGCTTCTGGGGAGGAGCAGATGGGTAAAGCAAAGCCTGCGGCCAAGAGGAGTTGTTCATCCTTGTTTTGTGTCCAGCACTGAAAATGTGCAGGAATGTTGTAGTGCTAAAAAAAGACAGTGCCACCGCCCCAAGGATTTCTATCTGGTGTAAAATGTGAGATGCTGAGACTGTGCAGGATGGAAAAGAATGCTTGGCTAAGTATATAAAGTTGTCGAGGTTCTTTGCTCTTTCATGTCGGTTTGGGGGTTCGTATAAGTGTATGTGTCCTTCTAGACAATGGCTTTTACAGGTTTAGTGGCAGTTCCAATAAAACCTTAGTTTTACAGTGGCAATACTGTGAAACCTGGTATGGATCTCACTCCCCCTAGATTGTCTGCAAACCTTCTGTTAGTGTCACAGTTTTAGTTCCCTGTATTTAAAGTTTGAAAGAATTGTAAAAATAACTGACATCAGCCATACATCTCTGAGAACAAGCATGGCCATGTAAACAGTGCTAGAGCAGGCTAACTGTGTGGCTCTGTTTCAGACAGGAAGGGCTCTCCTGGGTTAATGAAGTTTTGGTAGGCAGAGTCAAAGGACACTAGGAATGGGAGGACTGCATGAAGACCCTATTGCACCAAATGTAGCCCGTTTTCCTCCTGTTGTGACTAATCCTTTGGGTTTTGTCTTACTGCTTTTTAGGATTCTCTCCATTCCCTGATGGCCACACTTAGTACTTCCAACCCATTCTTCATCCGTTGCATCAAACCAAATACAGAAAAGGCAAGTCTTGTCTTCCAGCAAAATGCATACGTGTGACACATGAGCACTCACACAACTGCCCAGCAGGTGCCTCTGGCAGGGTCCAAACTGAGGATGAGCGCAGTTCCCCTTCACTGTCCTTTTCTCCTTCTAGTCGTTTTATAGTTGAGCAAAACCACATCCTTCTCCTGGTAATCTGATGAAAAGACTGCATGAGGAGTATGATATGATTATGCATATCATGTGTGTATATATATTGTCGTGGTTTCAGCCCATCAGGGAACAAAAGACCACGATTAGCCTCAAGTACCGAAGACTAAAGGATTGCTAAAGGGCAGGGAGGGCTTAATTGCCACTTAAGGAGCAGGACAAAACAGACCAGGCTACTCGGCTTGGGGAAGAAAACAGAAAACAATTTAATACCAACTAAAACATAAAACCCCAA